>JAUMHG010000054.1:2520567-2534188 GCA_032359395.1 Enteromius anoplus | reverse complement strand
CACAAAAAAAAAAAAAAAAAAAAACAATTTATATATATATATATATATATATATATATATATATATATATAAAATCAATAAATTACAAATGCTTTTGATTATTAAAATATAGTTATAATATCCATTAAATATCCATCTATTAAAATGGAATTCAAAAAATCTATTAAAAACACGGAATTAGGTAAAAATACAACTAAATAAGAGAAAAAAAATGTAAAAATATTTTCTATAATGTCTTGTTTCCCTTTATTAGATTAAACTTCCTATTGGGACCATGTCATCTTCTGATGCCTTGTTGCGGACAGACTCCTTGTCAGGCACTGATCCGGCTCTCTCAGATGGTTCCCTAGGTTCGGCACCCTCTTTGGGATTGAGCCCTGGGACTCCTGGAGTGCCTGACATGATCAGACCTCAAGACAAGAAGTCTAAATCCCAAGAGGTATGAGAATACAGTGTAGAGTTGTGTCCATGAGTGTATATATTTACGTTTTTTATCTAACTGTAAATTCTTTGCTTTATTTTTAGTTGGAAGAGAAAGACTCAGAAAAGACTGGCTTCGTTGCCTCATTTCTGGATTTTCTTAAGTCTGGAAAAAGGCCGTCAGGAATGTCAACGGGCTCAGCTGACAGCGCTGGAATTGAAGATGCATCTCCTGGGAAAAGTGGAGGCATTCGCCCACTATCCCCTCAACCTCCACCTCCCCCAGCAGCTGCAGCCGTGTCTGGATATGGAGATGGTGAAAGTGATGGAGGATTGTCTTTGGGTGGCTGTCCTAGCCCATGTAAGCGCTTGGATGAAGAGCTGAAAAGGAACCTTGAGACATTGCCCTCCTTCTCGTCCGATGAGGAGGACTCCGTCGGAAAGAACCAGGACCTGCAAAAGAGCATCTCCTCTGCAATCTCTGCTCTGTATGACACTCCTCAGCTCACTTCCTCAATGCAGCCACCTTCACTTCCGCCACCCCCTCCTCCACCTCCTCTGGAACCACTGACACCAACACAGCAGCCACCAGCCCTCAGCCCTCAACCACCAGTGCATACGCACCCGCCTTCACATGCCCCCACCCACTCTGTTGAGCCTGCAAAATTGCAAAGAGAAGAGCATGAAGAAGAAATGGAAGAAAAGGTGAAGGATGTAGACGAGGTTGTGGAGCAAGACAAGGAAGAAAAGGAGAAAGTCCCAAATATGGAGATGCTGAGTGTCCCTAACGTTGGAGGTGAGGGTAATTTTTGTTAAAGTTGGATGTATTCAGCAGCTTTTGCAAACACCTGTGCTTTGTTAAAGGGATAGTGCAACCAAAAATGAAAATGCTCATTAATTACTCACCCTGACATTGTACGAAAACCTTGAGAACATAAATTAAGATATTTTTGATGGAATCTGTGAGCCCAGCATGGACAGCAGGGGAAATACCACATTTAAGGTCCAAAAATGTAGTAAGGCCATTGTTAAAGTAACATTAATTTTACAAAGCTACGAGAATATTTTTGTGTGCAAAGTAAACCAAAATAACAACTTTGCACGCAAAAAGCATTCTCGTAGCTTCATGAAATTAAGGTTGAACTACTATTCTTAACAATGTCAAAATGACCTCCCTGGGCCTTGTGGTAGTTCCCTTACTCTCAATAGTGGGTCAGAAAGCTCCTGGAGTTCATCAAAAATGTCTTAATTTGTGTTCCGAAGATCTAACGGGTTTGAGAGTAATTAATGACAGAATGTTCATTCGATTGTCTGAACTATCCCTTCAAAATCATTGAGAGACAATTGAATGTTTGTTTGCTGTTCTTTTGTTAATACTGTGGGAAATTTAAGAGTACTCTTCTCTCTTGCAGATTCGCCCAAAGAAGCTATCGAAACCCAAGCTCCCCCTTCTCTCCCACCAGTTTCCCCATCATCCCCTGCTCCCTCCTCCACCTCCTCGGCATCACCACTTCCGCCCCTCCCCCTTCCCTCTCCTCTCCCTCAACAGGAGGACAATCCTTCCCCCTCTCAGAAATCACTACCACAACAGTCCTCGCCTCCACCCAGTCCCGAGGCTTCCTCTGTGCCTGTCCTCTCTCCTCTACCTCCTCCTCCTGAAGAGCCTCCGCTCTCCTCTAGCCCACCTTCTCCCAGTCCACCTCCGGTACAGGAATCCATCGCAGAGCCCGCCTCTCCTGAAGAGCCCCCTGCTCCTCAGATTTTACCGTTGCACTTAGCACAGAAACAGAGCGGCGCTGCCATTGTTGGCGAGACTGATGAAGATGAGAGTGAGAGTGGAGGTGAGGGCATTTTCAGAGAGAGGGATGAGTTTGTGGTACGGATTGAGGACATCAGGAGTCTAAAGGTACTGCTTCTCTTTTAGATCTTTTTCCAGCATATGTATTATACATGTATGTGTTTGTGATGTGGTATGTAATCGGTGTGTATCTCTCTAGTTGGCCCTGCAGACAGGAAGAGAGCCCCCTCCCATTTGGCGTGTACAGAAAGCTCTGCTACAGAAGTTTTCCCCCGAGATTAAGGATGGACAGAGACAGTTTTGTGCCACTAGTAATGTGAGTCATGGCGGATCACATCATTTATGTAACAATGTTTCAGCTATTTCTACTGTTTATTTAATTTAACTTCTTATTTATTAGTGCTGGAAAGTTATTATTGTGATTTGTTACTAGATGTTACTATTAATTTTCAGAATGAGCAGACTTTCTCTTTTGTTTGATGGAAAATAGTGCAGGCTGATCCCATTCACCTACGCGGCACTACCATTGATAACACCTTTGTAACTGCAAAGCGGCACAATGGCTACCACCAAAAGCATTGTGACATTGAGCACAATTTTTTTCAGAAACAGCATTCTTGTAGCTTAAACAGTAGAGCATGGTGCTAATATCCCCCAAGGTCATGGATGGGATTTCCAGGGAATGGATGAACTGATAAAATGTATGCCTTCAATGCAAAGTTGCTTTGGAAAAAAGGATATGAGCGAATGCGTCAATGCAAATAATGTAGTAATTTGAACATTAAAGGCTTAGTTCAACCAAAAATTTTAATTCTCTCATTAATTACTCATCCTCATGTTTTGCCATGCCTTTGAGACCTTCGTTCATCTTCGAAAACACAAATCAAGAAGTTTTTGATCAAATCTGGGAGCTTTCTGACCCTGGATGGAGGGGAACGACACTATCCCCTTCACAAAGCTACCCGGAAAGTTATCAAGTACATTATTGTTGATTGTCCATGTGACATCAGTGATTGTGACCATAAATGTATTAAGCTACGAGAATAGTTTTTGTGTGCAAGGAAAACAAAAATAACAACTCATAGCTTGAAGCACTGATGTAACATAGGCTATTTTAACAATGTCCTTACTACGTTTCTGTGCCTTGACCATGGTAGTTCCCTTACTGTCTATGGAGGGTCAGAAAGGATTGCATAAAAAACATCTTTTTTTGTGTTCAGAACATAAATGAAGGTCTTATAGGTTTTGAAGACCACGAGGGTGAGTAATAAACAACAGTATTTTTATTTTGGGGTGAACTATCCCTTTAAGTGCTTTGTTGTGTCACTGTACATTTCTGATGTTATGTCCTCTTTTGTCCCCTTCTCTTCAATTTCTCTGCTACCTTTCAGTATCTGGGTTTCTTTGGGGATGCTAAAAAGCGCTACCAGCGGCTGTATGTGAAGTTTCTGGAAAACATAAACAAAAAGGACTACGTAAGGGTCTGTTCATGTAAGCCCTGGCACAGACCTACTGTCAACCTGAGGTATTTCGACCTCTTTATTTTGCTTTCTTGTCAAATGAATGAGACCATGACTTCACATACAACATTTGAGTGTGAAGGCATCTGCTTATAAATGACTACCAAGGCACCAATGAATCGTGTGTTATGATCTAAAACAGATTCGAAATGAGCTTAATTGATACTGTTACTTCACTTTCAGTTTCCAAATGTACTGTTTTTTTCAGTAGGATTGTAATTTTTTCCACCAGCCATTGAATTGCATGCACAGGATTTCAGCAGCAGATGCAGGCACCTTTGTAGACAGGATATTGTTCAAACGTTATCTTGTTCCCTCATCGTACTACATGTGAGGGCAGCATTTTTCAGTGAAAAAGTTACAATGTAAAGGGCTGTTCACATCAAAAACTCTGAAAGTGTATGATAAAAACTTTGACAGCCAATCAGAACCCACCCAAATGTAAAGTGCTTAAGCACACTGTCATTTGTTGGTGTGGATGCAGATATGGTTGCTGTAAGTCGTTTAGGGTAGGGTAGTTTGCATGTTTTGTGCTGTGGACCTGCTTAAAAAAGGTGTTGTTTTTTTTTACGTTTTAGGAGACAGTCTCAACCACTCCCGAAGTTAGCTTCACCCACCAACAATCAGACCCCTTTAGAGAGGACTGAGAAAGACAGGGAGAAGATTAAAGAGCCACGGGAAAGCCGTGAGAAGAACAACATTCGGCTAAAGGAACAGCGGGACAAAGAAAAAGTGCTTAAAACCAAGGAGAAGGAAGAAAAGAAAGAGAAGAAAGTTTCACCTCCTCCTCCACCTCAGAAGCCTGAGAAACGGGCAGCGGTGACAGAACGAGGGAAGGTGAAGGAGGAGAAGAGGGGTGGAGGACAGGAGAAAAAGACTGAACGCTCTGCCAAACTAAAGCCGCAAAAGGTGAAGGCTGAGCCTCCGCCCAAGAAACGCAGGATGTGGCTGAATGAGGTACCTTCATCCTCAGACTCGGACTCCTCAGCAAGTGAGGATGAAAGTGAGTATACTTATGCATTTGTGACGAATTGACAGAAAACCATCATGGTCGTCATAAATCTTTATTTATCATTAAAACATTTGTAACAAAAAAAATAGAAGCTGAATATCTTGAAACTATATTAAAAGGGAAAAAGGCAAAGGAAAGGATGAATTTCATTGAAAAGAAAAGCTCAGTTCAGTTCAACTTCATTGACTCCTAGTCCATTTACATTGTAACAACATACAAAATTATAACAGACTAAATACAGTCTCTAAAGTTAAAAGCCCCTAAAAATAAAATGAAATATAAAATGCAATATTTTAATAATTTGTACCAGATTGTTTGCAGCAAATGATGCCACAAAGTTATTTCTTATTTTCATGATCTAAAAAATAAATTATTTATGAATAATTGTATCTAGATTTTGTATGTATGTATGATATTAAAACATTTTAAAAATGCCATCACAGCCATTTTTTAGACATAAAAAAATAATGGAAATAATATTTTTTAATAATAAACTAAATAAAAACCTTTATGTGCATATCTACATTTTTGCTGGGAGGAATTGAAGGCATCATTTTATGGAAATTGTAACTTTTACCTTTTGAATGAAATGCATGCTTTTTGTAAAATATGAAATCCTTTTTTTCTCTCTGGATTTTTAGTCGAAGTGCGATTTTGTTTTTGTGCAATTTAAATGCAAGAGGACTTTTTGCACAGAAAAAAAAACTAGTCAGTGTAAAGTTAGGTTGCTGTGTTGATAAGCTGATGTGTGTCTGTCCGGCAGTCTCGGTGAAAGCGGGCCTGAACACACGAGCAATGCGTGAGATGTACCGGAGCTATGTGGAGATGCTGGTCAGCACAGCTCTCGACCCGGACATGATTCAGGCTCTAGAGGACACAGAAGGTAAGAATATTGATTACCGTAGCGCTCTGTCATCATCAGAACATGAGATGAAATTCACCCATCTTCTTGTGTTGCTGGTTATTTCAGACGAGCTATATCTTCCTCCGATGCGCAAGATCGACAGCCTTCTGAGTGAGCAGAAGAGGAAGCTTTTGAAAAGAGTCAATATGAACTCCCAACACCAGGTACTTCATGTTATTATGTGTGCCAGCTGGATTTATTTATTTATTTATTTAATTTTTTTCCATTTTGATTCAGTTTCTCAGTTTCTCTTTCATGTCCCTTAGCAACAGGGACCACGTTTTGAAAACCAAGGACTTTCCAGCAGTTTTTCACTTTTCCAGTATCTTTTTTTCCCCCAAGGACTTTATATAATCAGTTTTTTTAGTTGAATTGTTTCTCACGTTTTCTACGTCCTCCACAGAATATAAACAGAATATAATATATAAAAAGAATCCAGACTGTGGACAGAATATAAACTTTAGGTTAAATCCCTACCTGTAAATTCATTTCTGATCTGCAAATAAATAAATTCAGCCTATAGGTGACAGCCTTGAGTAATACCATTAAACTAAACACTACGCTTAAAACCTGACATGAGCCCTGAAGCATCTACAGCAAAAAATACTCATTGATGCGAGACAATCTGTGACATAGTAGATTTAGATTGTTGGGTTAATGTAATTCTAAATATCACAAATACTAGACTTTTTATACAACATATACATGTTTGTCATGTGTGAATTCCTTTCAGATTTAAACTTAAATGTTCTGAAAGCTAAATTTAAGGATGTTGTTTGTTACCACTTTGAATTTCTTTCTGTTTCTGCTCTACAGGAAGCTCTTCACACTTTCCCTCAGATAACGGCGGAGCCACTGGACTCGGGGATGGTGAGGGTCAGACTTGGTGGTGAATGCTACAACCGCAAAACGCTGAACCGCATCAAAAAGAGTGTTTCCAAACCACAGGTCAAAACCTTACTTACTTCCAAATCTAAATTGATTATGGCATCTTCACATTGCCCCACTCCAAATATAATGAATAGCGAAGTCGAAATTTTATTCAATTAATTTTTTTATAATCTTTATAATTTTTTATTTAATTTAAATTTTATAATATTTAGTTTAATAAAAATTTTTTAATTTTTTATTTAATTTAATTTTTAATTTAGATTTTAGTTTTTGCCAGTCTTTAGTGATACATTTATTGTTATTACTAAACAATAATTGCATATACTTCTAAAAGAAAAAAGAAATAATTATATTATAATTTTATAAAATTTTTATAATTTCTTATTTTTTCTGTTTAATTTAATTTCTATCATTTTTAATTTAATTTACTTTTTAATTAAAATTTTTGTTTTTGCTAGTCTTACGATGCTGAAAATTCAGCATTTTTTTTTTTTTGTATCACAGGCATAAATTAAATAAAAAAAAATGTTTTTTTTTATATATGTTTAAATATTTACTATTTTTACTGTATTTTTCAACAAAGAAATGCATTTATAGTGGGTCAAAAGAGACATTTTTCGAAGTTTTCGACTTTTCAGTAGTGGTGTATTTTTCTAGTATATAAATGGGAGTGCAATATTAAATTAATAATTAAGAAATTATTTTGTTAACTAATTATATCCAATTAAATACTTGCAATTTTATAAACTTTTAATAGTTTAATTAGCAGTTTCTTGTTTTTATTTGCATATACTTAGCATTTACTTGTATGGAAAGCAGCATATTATATAACTAAACAAATCTCAAACTATTTTGATTCCATTGACAGCCCTAATAATTAACAGAGACAAATCGAGATATTAACATGTCGCCCTTCCTGTCTCCTCCAGGACCTCAAGTTGTCAACAGAAACATGTGGACTCTACAGTCTCTACCATTCGCTGCATCATTATAAATATCATATCTTCTTACACTGTAAGAAAGAGGTAAGCATCGAACAGCATTTCCCATCATCAGCAGCTGCAGCAAACAAACACCGTGCAAATTCCTCAATGAAATTCTCCGTCTTTTCTTTCAGACGAACACTATAGAGCAGGCTTCAGAAGATCCCGGGCAAGAGGAAGTGGTTCAGCAGTGCATGGCCAATCAGAGCTGGCTGGAGACACTCTTCAACTCCTTCCTAGAGCTGATGACCCTCAGCACTAAAGCTTAAGACAGAGAGGAAACATGACAAAGGAGAAACGTTGAGGAATCAAGGAGGCCTCGATGTACAAAGAAGCTGGATTTATTGTTGCCTAGCTCTCCTGTCCTCCTCCTCAGTTTTACTCAAGTCTTTCTTTTAAACGAGGTCAGGAGAGGACAGTAACTTTATTAAACGCCTGCAAAAGTGCAGGATGCCTCCTGAACGTTCAGGCAAATGGATGACCCATCTGAGATCCGATTTTACCGAATTTTCACCGAATCCGAAGGAAACGGTACACGGAGCTACGGTTGAAAGAATATACCGTGTGAAGTCTTTATACTTTGGGATCTCTAGAAATACTGACAGGAGGAGTTTTCGCTTGGCGTCGACACTAGAAGGGAAGTCTGTTACTGAATTTTACACGAATAATTTTTTAAGACAATAGCAGTTTTATTCCAGCTTTTTTTCTGAAACGAGAGCGAGAAAGAGAGAGAATGGCGGTTCTGTTTTATAAACGAGCGCAGACGGAGAAAGCAGTCACGGGATGATGATGATGATGCGTGCAACGACATGTGATGACATTCAACGCTTTAGTCTACACACGTGAAACAAGCTAAAGTAATACATTTTTATTATTTATAAAGACGTTTTTAACAGGAGCTCGCACATACAATACAAACCCGTGATGCTTCGTATTAAACGGTTCAAATAATGTTCCTTCAGATGTTATAAATGGATCATTCTGAGCTGTCTTCCTTTTTTGCTCATCCAAGGTGGGTAGATGCCGTGGGAAATGTATTATCCTTTTTATCTGTTACAGAAGAGAAGAGAAAGACAGAGTAGAACAAATTATTCAAGCTACGCAAGCGGTATTATTGCAGTGCATTCTATAGAGAAGTTAAATGGAATTGAACGTGAGAGCGAAGCGTCTGGTTCCCATTAGGGAGGAATTATGTATTAGTACTATTTAAAATGGAAATTCGTTTTTTTGTTTGTTTGTCTTTTGTCTGTATTTTGAGTATTATTTTGGAACAATCTAATACTGTGCTTCTTTCGAAAGTAAAGCCTTTGTGTAAATATTGTACAGCTCTTGACAAAAAATCTCCCGGTTCTTCTGTACATGGACTATCCCTGTATTTGACAAACAAATAAAACCATCGACAACTGCGTCGTGTCGAGTGAGACCAGTGCTTTTCTCCTCAGGGTTCACGGTGAGAAAATAACTCATGCGACAGGTGTAATGGTCAGTGCTTTCCTCTTTGGATGAATAAATGCATGCAGAGGTTTGTACTTTTTCTTGAACTTCGGTCATGACTTCATCACAGTTCCTCTTTTTCCTGTTATTGTTTATTATTTCAGTTGTTTCACACCATATCGTCTCTATAGTTTCTCTTTAACAATTCATTACCTTTGCATCAGGGTATTTCCAGCCAGGAACTTGCAAAAACGTAACAAAATGCAAAATGTCTAGCTTTTTGTGATAATAAATAAAAACTGGTTTGGAATGTTTTCCAAAAAAATAACCAGAAGTTACGAAATGTACATGCATCAGCAAATACACAAAGTCAAAAAGTACATTGCCCCTGAATTATATTGTATTACATGTCAATGCAAAACCGCGAAGCAGTTATAAATGGCAATAGCCATTTAAATGCATTGCATTTGTCATAATGAATGATTTATCTTTTATTACAAGAAATTGGTAGGATATTAAGTAAAAATCATGTTCCATTTAGATATTGATTTATTGTACTAACATAAATATTTGGAAACCTGATTAGTAATATGCAAAAAACTTAATTTAAAGGCAATTTTGACTGGTTTTGTATGCCACGGTAATGATATAAAGATTCAATAATTGTTATTTAGTAATTTAGTTGTCTCTCTGTCACATATTGTCCTGTCCTAATAAACCATACAGACCCTCACGACTGATTTTGTGGCCCAGGGTCAGGTATATATTTAATTACTCTAATAACCTCTACATTCCTGGTTTCATAGACAATTACAAAATTGAAGAATTACATTTTTTAAAATTATGTTTCAGATTTTTTTCGCATTTTATTGTGTCGGCTGTTATTTTTTTAACTTAATGAAAGTAACTCAACTACAGTTTGATGCATTATTGGAAAGCAAAATGAAAAAAAAAAACATGAATTTTGCGTATAGTTTGCAAATGAGCAGGTCAATTAGAACTCAAGTTTTTTAACAGATATTAGTTTTGATTGATTAATCCATAAACTTTTCAGAATTGGATATGCGAATAGGCGTTTTCAGGTTTGTGAGTATTATTATTATTATTTATTTATTTTTTTTGCAAAATTTAATATATATGTGTGTGTGTGTGCGTGTTTATATGGTTTAAGAGGATACAAATTTGTATAATGGCATGGGGATGACAATATAAAGGTGATTTATGAGGACATTTTCAGTGTCGCAGCACTTCAAAGGGCTTAAAAAACATACTAAATTATGTTTTTCTGACAGTCTAAAAATGCACAGTTTCCTGTAAGAGGTAGGTTTAGGGTCAGTGTACAGTATAAACACCATTACACCTATGGAGAGTCCCCATAAATCACAAAAAAAACGTGTGAGTAGTGCACTAATTAGGAACATATTACATTCATACATGTATTTGAAAATATCGTTCATTAATTTTACGTCGTTTAAACCTAATATGTTATTTAATACTCGTATTAAAAAGACCAAAGGACAGGCTTTCTCCTGAATGGTCGTCTCCGCCATCTAGTGCTCATCTGAGGGAAGAAACTCTCGGAGCGACGTGTGCAAAGACGTCAAAATGGGAAATCGAAACTGACATGGATTTCCCGAGTAATGTTCAACACCTGATCGCCAGACACAAACATTTGAAGAAAGTTCAGTATTAAAGCAGCCTTGACGATAAAACCTTCTGAAGAGCTCGCTGAAGAACACAAGAGGCCACAAAACAAACCCTCTCTCTTTTCTTCATAAGAAAGGTAAGTGACGATTACATGGCATGATGTTTTGTGAACTGATAATGTTAGCTGTGGTGTGTGTTTATAATTGTGTTAGTAAGGTCGTGTGTGATTATTGGGTTTATGTGTTTTTGTGCAGATACATTGATGGTTTGATTGCATCATTATGGCTCAACCCAAACCTCTCTTCGTGCCCTGGCTCTATGATCAAATACAAAGTGGAAATTATCCTGGAGTGTGTTGGACCAGTAAAGAACAAAGGCTGTTTAGCATTCCCTGGAAGCATGCTTTAAGACAGGACTCCAACAGTGATGATGTCCTCATATTCAGGGTAAAAAGAAACATTATATAAAAGAAGTGTGTTTAATTATATTAAATATGCACTTGCAATTCACCAATATTGAAAGTATAATTACAAAATATGTAAATGTGCATGGTAGGTGCACTTTGTAATAATGTCAAATGAGTTTCACATTCGTGCTTTAAAGTACTCTTACATGGATGTATTGACTAACATACCAAAACACAAGAACACAATTGTAATTTTAACTGTAGTGTGTTACTAATGTACATTGAAATTAGCAACATTATATAAATCAATACATGTGTAATCACACATTTATAGCAGTGTTGCAAATGTTTAATTACACATACTTTTTTAAATACATGGCATACACGTTTCAATAGAAGTCACATTAACATATGAAGAGTTAATTTACAAAAACAGATACATTAGATACATTTTCTAACAAAAAGCATGTTTTTTTTTTATTGTGCGTTAATTTAATCTTAATCAAAATGCAGTTGGGTTATTTTGGTTAGGTTAAAAATGACAAAAAATGCAGCTTACGCAATAAAAACATAATAAAAAAAAAAAAAAAAAAAAAATTAAAATTACATTTAATTTCAATTCGTCAAAATGCATTTAATGTGCATTTCAACTGTAGTATGTTTTCATTTCATTGCAAATAATGTGCAGTTAAATGACATTTAAAATCAGTTTGCAATTACATATACTTTTTGGATGGTATTTTACATGAGTGAAAATAATTATTGCTATATTACTTCAAGGAAATATTATTTCCACAGCACATATTACATTTAATGTAAGTAATGCATTTGTAGAATTTTCTGAAATATCTTGGAGGAACAAATAAATAACCATATCAATAAAAAATCATTCAGTACAAAAGTGCATATCATAGAAGCATGGGATTACCGTCAGAGCAGACTTGTTATAACCACAGTTTCTTTCTTCTGATGTCTGTATGTTGTCCCGTCAGGCGTGGGCCCAGACGAGCGCTGCTGGAGATGGCAAGATAAATGGAGATCCCTCTGTATGGAAGAGAAACTTCCGTAGCGCTCTTCGCGCAAAAGGCTTCAAGATGATGTCTGACAAAAAGAACGATGCTGCTAATCCACATAAAGTCTTTCAGTTTCCATCTGAACCTCATTCTGCAGGTATGAAACATTACAGGTGTGCGTGCTGCCATTAAGAAGACTGATTGAACTGGTAAATCTGTTATTTGTTTCCTCTCCTCTCCAGCTTCAGGATCTGAGTGCTCTCAAGAGACTGATGTGAGTATCTGTTTCATCACATTTGTCAGGTTTTTTTTTAAAGCCCTCTCAATCCTCTGGCATCAGATAAGACACACACACTGACTTGGGAAATTTGTTGTCCATTTTTAGTTCTCTCCAGAACTATATGTGGAGGAGAGCGACGTGTTTCCTAGTAAGAGAGCATTTTATACCCAGCCATGCATTTGTTATAGAAATTTGTGAGATAGGCCTTTCATTGTGATGACAGTGTTTTACTTTTATATTTCTTAGGACATCCTCAAGGTTTGGTGCAAGATTTCACAGGACTAAACCTTAAGGAAGGTGCCTTACAAGGTAAATTAAAAAGACTAGAAAATATATTGTGTCTTCACTATCAGGTTGTAATACAAAGCATTGTAAGCTCAACTGATTTATTTCCCTTTATTAGGTTTTTTAGTCTCTATATGTTTGGGTAATTTGCAATCATGCCAATAAAGTGATGAAATATGAAATTGATATAGCATTTTATAAAATAAAAAAAGAATAGCTTTATTATATAGACATCCATCTTGGATCATATAAAATGATTATATATATAAAAATATATATTCTACCAGTCAAAAATTTGGAAATAGTAAGATTTGTTTTATATTTTCATAAATTCTGCATTTATTTGATCAAAAATACAGGGAAAAAAAATAATATTGTGAAATATTTTTACCATTTAAAATAATGAGTTTCTATTTTAATATACTTTGAAATATAATTGATTTCTGTGATGCGCAGCTGAATTTCCATCATTCATTACTCCAGTCTAAAGTGTCACATGATCCTTCAGAAATCATACTAATATACTGATTTAATATTAGAATTATCTAGGTTGACAAAATTGTGATGGCAAATATTTTTTTGAAAAATTGCAATACTTTTTTTCAGGATTCTTTGATGAATAAAAAGCTATATAAAATATTAATCTTTTGTAACAGTATAAATCTTTGCCATTTTTTCTTATTGAAATAAAAGTTTCAAGTTCTTTCCAATCGAAAAAAAAATACTGTCCCCAAACTTTTTAATACTAGTGTGTATTGTCTATTTCTATTTAAAGTTAATTCTCTTCTTTTTAACGTTTTATTCATTCAAGAATGCTAAAACAATATCACACGTTCCAAAAAAATATTAAGCAGCACTGATAATAAATATTAGAATGATTTCAGAAGGATCAAGTGACACTGATAGTATATGGTCTGGTAGTATATATAAATATATTAGTGGTGGGCCGTTAAAAAATATCGCCGTTAATCTATTTCCAAAGTTGGGTTGGAGTCTATACTACAAGCTATGGTGACTTTCACCTTTAG
>JAUMHG010000054.1:2504973-2520467 GCA_032359395.1 Enteromius anoplus | reverse complement strand
AAAAAAGAGTTCAAATTATAAGCTAACTACTGTACATTGTATTAACGGTAACACTTTACAATAAGGATCATTGGTTAACAGTAATTAACTACATTAGTAAACATGAACTGAGAATGAACTCAGCATTTATTCATCTTACCTTTCAGCATTTATTAATACATGATTAAAATCGCAAGCTGTGTTTGTTAACATTAGTTAATACACTGTGAACTAACCTGAACTAACAATGAACTACTGTATTTTCTTTTACTAACCTTAACACAGATTAATATACAGAGTAATAAATGCATTGTTCATTGTTTGTTCATGTTAGTTAATACATTAACTAGTGTTAACTAATGGCACCTTATTGTAAAGTCCTACCGTATTATCTAATTTTAATAAAATATTCAATGTCTTTGATAGACCTTGTTTAGGCTGCTCTTATTGTAGAAAGGTTATATGTATTCTATTTAAAAAACAATGTACATAAAGTTGACAAAAGTATATATGATGAATAAATAACATTTATGGTGTTTGTGTTGTACAACAATATACTTTGCTCTTGTGAATATACAGGATACCATGGGGCTTCTCTCTCTTCTATATTTATAAATATTTAATTATTAAATTTTGTATGGGTAGTTGACAAATAAAGATTGATCTATGGTGTGACATGGCAAAAATATAGTATAGTATAAAAAGTATATTCATTCTTTACCTCACACCATAGGACACATTTACATGTCAAAATAACAATAATAAAAACTAAATAAAATACATGTTTGTATATTTTTATTTTTATTTTTAATATTTTAATGTAATAAAAAGATATACCATAATACATTTTCTATAATTTTTTTATATAAATTTAAAGGAATTTTTTATGATATTTATAATATTTGTTATTTGATATTTACAAAAATTGATAAGAAGTACATTTTAGGGTAAAACATTTTCTGGGGGAACAAAAACCAACTCAAACAAATCTCTGTGTACCGTTCGGTGAAGTGGATATCTATCTCGTCTCCCGCAGTTGAATGTGTCGTCATTTTTCTGTAGCCACACCCTGCGGTGGTTACACCTGATTTCTCAGGTAGCTTTACACCGAACTCGAGCTATCCCGGACTTCCTCGTTCGCGGAGGTCATGGACGTTACGCGCCGCTGCAGAAGAACGCTCTGAAGTGAAACTCACAACAAACAGCAACTTCATAAAGTCCATAAACAAAGAAAGATGAGTGAGAAGGAAGCCGAGGAAGCTGCAGTGGCCGTGATGCCAAAACAAGATCTGGTAGGTCTGTCAGGAAAACCACTTACTGCACCTGAAGCTACAGCCGAAGCACTTCTTTGCCTTATGATTTTGTGTTGTAACAGCACAAAATCAAGTCATTTATTATGATATTAATAATTCAAAGACAGACTGCTTGCAGTTAGACATTGTTTCGGTTTACTGTTGACAATGAGCAGGACTGCAGGGAGTTTCTCTAAAACACAATGGAGTTATTACAAGACTGTACATGCGTGCTTGCCGCGTGCTTCTTATGTAGGCTACTACAATTACTGCCACATTTTTGCCACAATGTACGTTAGTTACATTTATTGTACTTTTTAAATGTATCATACGTGTTGAAATTTTTATTTATTTTATTTTTTGTTGTGGAGAATAAAAAAAACCCTATTTGACAAGATGTTTCTTGTGCTCATCAAGGCTGCATTTATTAGATAAAAAATAAAAAAACTGTAATATTGTGAATTATTATTTTAATTTAAATTTAATTTTAAAAAAGTGTTTTCTGTGTGAATATATTGTGATACAAAGCATCATTACCGTTACAGTATTTATTATTATTACAGTATTTATTAAATAATTGATTTTCAGAAGATGTACTTTGAACAGTTTAAAGTTCATATCCAATGTCTCCAAAAATAATTACCCCATATTCCTCTGAAGAAAATTAGTAGTTGATTGTACTGTGCATTTGTGCTTGGGTGCTTCAGTATTTCAGACAAACACTGCAGGAACACTGAAGACCAAGTTCGTATAGCCTAAATAAGTGATGAGGCTCTGTAAAGGGTAAACTGGTCTGGCTTGCTTTCTTGATGAATGGGGTGGGTGGGGACCTTATGATGAAATTACAAGTGGTGTCTGGGTAAAGTGAGCCTTTAACCTTTAGTTTTGTGACTGATGAAATCAAAGAGATGATAACCCGTTACATTAGTTTTCTTTTGTTAACATTAGTTAACTACATTATTCGTTTTTCATGACCTCACTATCAACAATGATTCGTTTCACCTCAAGTATTTCACTCAAAGGTCACCCAAAAATGAATATTTGCTCAAATTTTACTCTCTTTGAGGCCAACTAAAATGTTGGTGAGTTTGTTTCTTCATCAGAGCAGATTTGGAGAAATTAAGCAGTGCATCACTTGCTCACCAATGGATCCTCTAAAGTGAATGGGTGCTGATAAAAACATCACCGTTATCCACACAACTCCTGTACATTAATTGGGAGAAGCTGCATATTTCTTCTAAGCACTTGTGGATTACTGTCATGTTTTATCAGCTGTTTGGACTCTGATCAGTTGGTGATGCACTGCTTAATATCTTGGGAAACCTGAGCATGAGTACATTTTAGGCAATTTTTGGAATATATTTTTAATATTGTTCTTTGTCAATTTATTGTTCAACATGTATTCATAAATACAAATTTTGCAGTTCTTAATGATAATCAATGCACTGTGAACTATGAACATGCAATGAACGACATTGCTACTACTAACATTAACAAAAAATATGAAATAGGCTACTTTTAAAAGTATTTGCTCATTATTAGTTCATAATAGCTGTTGCATCTACTAATGTTAATGAATGACATTTGATTTTAGAGCTGGATTCCAAATTTATTTAAGAAGAGAGTGTGCGCAACATTTGTGGAAGACTCTTTCAGGTAAGATGGTATATTTCAGTACTGTATGCAGTATCTCTTGTGTGGGCCAGTCAGAGCACATATCCTCTGTCTGTTCTTTTATAGCAATGGCGGTCGGTGTCAGTGTGGGGCCACGCGGGACTCCCACCCTTCAGTGGCCTTGGGTGATTACTTTAGCACGGCCATCGTGAGTCACTGGGACAGCACACAGCACTCCTCCGAGCATCCCACTGATGCCTATGGAGAGCTGGAGTTTGCTGGGGCTGGCAAGAGACACAGCTATGTGAGTTTTTAATGTATATGTTTGAACTAATGGCACTGTGGTAGTAGTGAGCCTGGATGAATCCTGTTTGAGCTTTGTATAAAATCTTTTAATGTATTGTGTCAGTAGGAAATATCAGTTTACATTTCCAAACATTAATTTTGCCATTAATTTTAGCATTAATTAACAAATTGGGGTTCTTTAATTCTTTAAAAAGTAGCACAAATAATACGTTTTAATTTGACTTTTGTATCAACCCCTTTGACATAAAATTGTCCATAGTTGAATAAACGTTACAGTACTGTTTTTATCTTCATCCTTGTTTTTATTGCAGTTCTTGCGTCTCTCCAGCACCACAGATCCAGCTGGGGTCTTTGATATCATGACACGACACTGGAAACTGAGGCAGCCCAACCTGGTGGTGTCAGTGGTTGGTGGTGAAGGAAGGTCAAAGGTCAAGACCTGGGTGCGAGAGGTCTTGAGGCAAGGGCTGGTTAAAGCAGCACAGAGTACAGGTGTTGTATTCTCGTCTCGAATAATATATTTCATTTATTCTTTATTCAGTTTCATATCCATTTATGCTACTCTCACAACTGTGTTGATATCCGAATAGAAGGTTTAGGTCTTCAGACTTGCTTGTTTAAAGAGCCTGTTAGTTCCTAAAGTTTGATTTGCCATGTGACTTTTTCTTTGTGGATGTGACCTGATACATATGCATGATGAGACTGGCATTACAAGCAATTATATGAATCATCCTGACTGCAAGCCTTTAAAGGCCCAGCTACACTGACACAAACTCAAGTTGGATTCATTATTTCCTCAGTGTCAGGGTTATGTCAGAAAAGTGTTTTAACAGGTTTTTCACTGTGTGAATGAGGTCAAAAAACAAAACACAAATGATATGTAACTGTAAAACCCTTTAAGAAGCTTGTAAGATTGACAGTGTACCAGGGAGGGAAATTGCAAATGATTTGTGTTTAAGTATATTAGATGAAACACCAGCTAGACAAGTAAGGAATATAATATTTTCACTATGGGGTTCTTTGAATATGATTCTGGCCATAGCTGGGGGCCAGGGGAGTGAGACCAGGAGGGATGTGATGTGCTTTCACTGTGGTTGAACTTCTTTGGCAATTAACAAAGTTAATTTTGGATTTTGGATGTATAGGAGCATGGATCATAACCTCAGGGTTGAGGGAAGGCATCGGGAAGTGTGTAGGAGAGGCAGTGAGAGATCACGCCACTGCTGCTTCTGTCAATTTAAATAAAGTGGTGTCTATAGGCATTGCTCCTTGGGGAATGGTAAATAATCGCCAGCAGCTCGTGGACCCTGAGGTAACACTGCTTATGGTGCAGCATTGGCATACACTTAATATTTTACCCTTGATACAAATGAACACATTGAAAATAAAAAAACTTCTTCTATACCAGCACTATTAAACTATTGTATAAAATATGAGAAAAAATCTCTCTCTATATAGATATAGACCAAATTTCTATGTGTTCTTATGAGAACTAGGCTGAAACAATTATGCACACCCCATAATTGTTTCATTACATAAACTTGTAAATCTGTAATTCTGTTTAATCACCTTCATTTCCACTTAAGAAAGATATTTGCAAAAAAAAAAAAGTTGATATGCTGTAGTTTATATTTCACCAATTCTGAGTTTATTTTTCACCTTTTTTCATAATAGCAAGAAAAGGTCTGAATTGTGAAGTATAAAGAATGGAAAAAAGGCAGAAACAAGCTTCCATTTCTTTGTTAGGATGCCATTCCATTATAGACATTAAAATAACCCTAACCCTAACTATTCACTCAAGAGCAAAAATCATACCTCAATCTGTAGGTAAACTAACACTGCACATTTCATTTTGCATATGGTTCATGGCCTTTTTTCCCTTAGGGAAGTTTCCCTGCAAAGTATTTTGTCCAGAATGCTTCTCGTGGCTTCTGCTCTCTGGATAATAACTACAAGGCTTTCCTTCTGGTGGATGATGGGACTGAAGGACGTAAAGGAGGGGAGGCTGCTTTCAGAGGCCGTCTGGAGGATTACATTTCACGTCAGCGTCCAGGTACATATTACACTTCTTAGGAAGGATCTAGAAATGTTCACCACACAGTTGTGTTTAATAGAATATTACTGACGTGAAGTTGAATTTACATAGCTTGGTTTCTTTCACTGAAAAGACTTGTAACAAGCTAACCAGAAAAACCTTGGTTTAGTAAGGGAGAGGTTTTAGCCACGTAAAGGTCATTTTGAGTTATTGCAAGAGAAAACAAAGCTTTAAGGCAACAAAACTTAACAAACTAAACATTAACCATAGCCAAATAAATGAACTTATTAATAGTGTTCACTATGTATTATGCGTTTTAAGGGAAGATCTCTTTAATGAAAGCAACCAGGGTTTTATACTGACTAGTTGTTTAAATATGTTTTCTCAGCTGGCAGCGCAAGCATTGACATTCCTGTTCTGAATATGCTGATATCTGGAGAAGTTTCCATGGTTGAGGTGAGCAGATTATAATTATGTTAAACAAAACTTCCTCTATTCTACATCACCCAAAAATTGCAAATTTGCTATTAATTTACTCACCCAATGCCATACAATACTGTTTTTGCTCAGTAGAACAGTATAGAAGATTATGAGCTGGAACCCTTGGTGATTCCTATAACGCTACCAGCACTTGAAAAAGCATGTACAGCCAAGACAAAATGAGTTTTCATTTCAATGGCTCTTGATTATACTGGGTCTTTTGAAGTGAAACGATTGGTCTGCACAAGAAACTGAACATTATTTATTACATTATTGTCTGTAATTCACAGCCTCAGGTAAACAGTCAAGCATTATGTCCGGTTCATAAACAAATGATTTTTTTTATGAACTGGTTCTTTTTATTGAACTGGATGAACCAGTTCATCAGATCAGACTAAATCATATGAATCATGCACCACAGATCTCACAATTTAATTTGAATATGCCTGACAGTCGACTATAAATGAGGCCTTGAAAAAAGGGGAAACATTTTTTGTTTTTTGTTTTCTCTTTGTATATGTTTCTAAAAAGATGAGCTGATGAGGTTTTGTTACCTCATACGTTTTAGCCATGTAAAAAAAATCTGCCTTTCCTATCATTGTTGAGTGCTCCAGTAATATATCATGGCATGAACCAGTTGTAGGAAAAGAATCAGGTTTCTAAGACATAAACAATAAAAAATGGTTTCTAACACAGACCAATTGTTTTGCTTCATAATACCTTATTATATAATATATATTGTCAGGTATCAATGTAGTCATGCATGCTTTTTTTTGACTCATGTGCCTCTTTACTTGCCTTTCAAGAATCACCAAGGACCAAGGTTTCAGCTAACAATCTTCTTTACTGTTCTACTGAAGAAAAGAAAAGTCACCTATATTTTGCACTGAGGATGTGTGAATTACCAGCTTTTTATTTTTATTTTGAGCCAACTACCTTCTTTCAATTTTCTTAATCTCAGGCATTAGAAATCTCTCTGAAGAATTCAATGCCCTGGTTGGTTCTGGCTGGCTCGGGTGGGCTGGCTAATCTTGTGAGCGACATTGTGGAGAATGTGCAGTCTGCTCCGATGTCTGCGTTTGGAGGAGCAGAGAAGGACGAAACGTCTCCCAAAATGGAGCTGAGAGAACGAATAACTACGAAAGTAAAGAAACACTTTCCTTCAGAACAAGACATGGACAAGCTTGTTGACAAGGTGAACGTCACACTCTACTTAATCAATTTGAACCCCTCAATACTCCTCAATTATAAGTCATGATATTTAATGTTTTGTCTATTTCGTTCACTTGTGTTTAATTCCACCAACATCTTTAGTTGAATCTCTGGTTAAGGTGACATGTCACAGTACTGATTTTTTTTCTTACTGCTTTGCTCGCTAAGGTTTTAAGCATCTACCAGAACAAAGACCTCCTCTCCATTTATCACGCAGAAGGAGCAGATGACTTTGACACTGTGATGCTGAAAGTGCTTGTTCAAGGTAGATTTAAACGGGGTTGCTGCAGTGTTTGTGCCACTTTAACTTCTATGCTTTTTTTTTGTCGTCAGTGTACTTTGATGTTTATACATTCCATAAACTTTTAATGCACATCGTTTTGTTGTGTGTGTGTGTTAGCGAGTAAACAGCGGGTTTCGGGGTCTACTAACCCCTATGTTGATGAGTTGAAGCTGGCTGTAACCTGGAACAGAGTGGATATTGCCAAGAGTGAACTCTTCACTGGAAACATCGACTGGAAGGTACAGTAGGGAATTGTGAGAAATATTAAATTATCTTCTGAACTAGGGCAAGTTGTTGAGCGTTACTTTAGTTCTAGAAGCACAGCATGTCACTAAAAGCGCTAAGATCTTGAATTTGATTCCCTGGATTGAACTGATTAAATGTACAGTAAGCAATGAATGAAGTGATGCTTTGGATAGAAGCATCTGCCAAATTCATAAATGTAAGTGTCATTCACATAATTGTACATGTTTAAATACTCTACTGTTCAAAAGGTTGGAGTCAGTCAGAAAAAACTTAATATTTTTATTCAGCAAAGACACATTAAATTGATCTAAAGTGGCAGTAAAGACATTTATGTTTTAATTTTATTTCATTTTTTTAAATCAAAGAATCCTGAAACCATCACCATCACAGTTTCCACAAACATTTAAGCAGCACTCCAATATTAATAAGCAGAAGATTTCAATAGCAATGTGTCTTGAGCAGCAAATCAGAATATCTGAATAATTTCTGAGGGCTCATGTGACCCTGAAGATTGATGACTGATGAAGAAGTAACAGCTATATATTACACTTTATATTATATTCAAATAGAAAACCATAATATTTCACAGTGTTGTACTATATTTCTGATTAAATAAAAGAGCAGAAGAGACGTCATTCTAAAAATCTTACCACCCCAAACTTAAATGGTAGGTTATCTTTTTAAGAGGTTATGGTATTTAATAAACTATTCTCAGAACCATTTATTGTGTTTATATTAAGAATGTCCATGAACTACTAATCTGTTACGAGATGTGAATGATTGAAGTTATTATATTTTGGCGTAAACAGTATGAAGATCTTGAAGAATCCATGATTGATGCCCTGGAGAATGATAAACCCCAGTTTGTGCGTCTCTTCATTGACAACGGTCTGAACATTGTGACCTTCCTGACTTACGGCCGACTGGAGAGTCTTTACAACTCCATCTCTAAAACCTCCCAGGCCGGCATCCTGCTGAAACATTACCTGGACGAGCGCATAAACGAGTCCAATGATCTGACCAGCCAAGTCAGCATTTATGAGGTAAGATCTGGAAATGTTATTAAACCATAATTTACAAAATATCATCGCTTAGTTTCCTAATGATTTCTTGCATAAAAGAAAAATCAATCATTCTGACAATGTATTGTTGGCTATTGCTACGAATAAACCCCTGCTGCTTATGACTGGTTTTGTGCTCCAGGGTCACGAGTGTCACTGATTTCTCATCCCGCTGTAGGTGAGTCAACTAATGGAGGATCTTTTGGGAGACGTGTGCCAGCCTTTCTACAGGTCTGTATTCCGTGTGGACGCAGCATCTACCAGAAGAAAAGCTTTGAAGGTACCAGACCTCACTTTAGTTCTATCTAATTTGAAATATATATATATATTTAGCATTGTCTGCTCAGTACCTTTGTCTTTGAATCCCACTCTTCAGAAAGTATGCAAGGCCCTGAAAGAGGATTGTGTTTATCAGCGAAAGATGTGTAAGCACTCCTGGTTATGTCTCTTCTTGTGGGCGGTGCTGCAGAACCGTGGTGAAATGGCGATCTTCTGCTGGGAAATGGTAATGTGCTTCTGATGTTAGAGATGCTCAATGATTTGAGAGATTTTATTTTATTTTATTTTTGTATTATTATCGGTTGATATTGGACATTATATATATATATTATATCCAACTTTATCCAATTACATGCAGTTTACTCACATAACACAGTTTGTTTTAAAGTACCCCTATTATGAGTTGATATTTTATTAAGTTGATAAAGATTGATATTTTGGTTTTGGGAGTCCCAAACAACAGGTTAACATGCATGCAAGTTCAAAAAACTCTTTCATTTTCTTATAATATGCATTTATTTTGACCTTATTTGTTTAATTATTCTATGATTAATTCTTCCAAACCCCTCCAGTGATTGGTGGATTTCATTTAAAGCAGTCTTTGTGAGCTTTTAATGCTCCAAAAGTGGCACCTAGTGGCAAAGTATGAATTTACATTTTCATTCAGACTAATTTTTTTTTATTGTTTTTATTGTATAATCCATAATAGGGGCACTTTAAAATGAAATTTTATATAATGTTAGATACATGTGTATCAGCGCTTGACATTAACACCTGCCAACCCGCCAAATGCGGGTGGTTTCCAGCCGTGGGTAGTAACGCAGTCACTCCCACTAGCCGTTTTGGCGGGTTGAGTTTTATATACAGTAATAGAACTCGACATTAATGCTTGTCTGAGACAAGTCGGTTTTTTATGAAGGGACAACTGAAAGAAGAGAATTTTACTTGCCCGACCAGACAACTAATCTGATTAAAACACTGCACTGACATTTCAGTGAAAATGGTTCTGATTGTATTTCATTCAGTGCATTTAAACAGGAATTAATAAGATAATAGTGTAAGATAATAAGATAAAGAGTTATATAAATATAAATTGTTTTTATATTTATAACATACAGCCTAGTTAAGCAACATGACACAACCAAGATAGGGAAGTTCCTTAAAAACTATGATTGTAAGTTTGATATTACCAGAGTTAAAATGAGTAGTTAATATAGATTTTAGTTCAGTTTTTAAATTAGAATTTTTAAAAGGATATAATGTTGACTGTTTCTGCTTCATTTGGTTAATAAAAAACAGTTCCAAACAAAGATCACAGAACTCATGCATATGCAACATACAGAGCAGCTGCGCTTTGTTAATGAATGATTTGCGTTTTTGAATTTTGAATCATTCGACTCAACGATTCAGTGGTCAATTCATAGGGACTGGCACTTGCTTCGTTCTTAAATGAGTCTGAACAAATCATTTGAAGGCTCCAGTGACCCATTAATTAAAATAGTCACATGCTGCCATTATCTTATTATATTAAGTGAAATTCTTAATAAAATGTAAGAATTTGTTATGAAATATTATGCATGCTATGCAGTATGCAGTAAGTCTTATAAAATGTAATTTCTCAACAAGAAAATTGTGGCCAGTGAAAATACTGAGTGGCTAGTAAATTTGGAAAACCACTAGCCACAGTGGCTGGTGAGCAAAAAAGTGAATGTCAAGCCCTGATGTGAATGTACACCTTTATCTGCATACATACAGTATCAAGTTACTATAATCTCCCAGATCTAATCTGTGAAATACAACTATAAAGCATTATGATGTTAAGGTAGCATCAGCATTTAAATTTTTTTTTTTCTGCAAAGTGTATTATGAAAAGAGTTGTACAAATAAATTTGATTGTGATGTTATGATGTTGATGCATAAATGCACGTAACATTTAAAATGATTGATTTTAGTTTTTAGTAGTTTATACTCAGCTCATTTATACATAACAGTAAAGGGGGAAAAATATGTGTTGTTTTCTATACACTTAGAAAAAGTTACGAATATATTATTATAGATATTAATATATTCATGCATTCCTGCATTCTGTCTTAAAAATATATATATATTTTTATCGTTGTCTGTGGTTTCATAAAGAACATTTTAACATCTATGGCACTTTTTTACTGTGCGAAACGTTCTTTATAGTTTACAAGGTGCTTTAGATTTTTACATTTAAAAGTGCCTAATATTGCATCAATGCAAAAAATGAAAAAATAAATAAATAAAAATAAATGGCACAAAAAAACAACCCTTTTGAAACCTTTATTATCACAAGTTTATTGTGCTCATCTGTGCTGCTCTTCTCTCTCAGTGTGGTGAGACGGTTCTGACAGCTCTGGGAGGATGCAAAATATTGAGGGAGCTGTCTAAACTGGAGACTGAGACAGAAGCTAAGCTCTCCATGAAGGAGCTGGCCATGAAGTTTGAGTGCATGGCTCATGGTAGGACGTGTGAAAGTCTTTGCTTTTGGAATCTTATAAGACCCAGTGGTAAAAGAAGTTCAAGCTGTAACTGTTTTGACAGATGTGTTTAGCACGTGCTACCAAGCCAAAGCAAGTTATTCCTACAAGCTGCTGATCCGCAAGTCAGCTCTGTGGGGTGATGCCACCTGCCTGAAGATGGCCCTGGCAGCTGACGCCCGTTATTTCTTCAGTCATGATGGAGTACAGGTCTGTCAGTGTGCTGATACACTGTAAAAAAAAAAAAAAAAATTCTGGCAGCAGGGGCACCAGAAAAGATGTACAGATAATTACTTTAAATAATTAAATAAATGCAATTTTGGCAGCTGTGGTTGTCATTCATGCAAACACAAAACACCATCGTGATAACACACATTCCACTTAAATAACGAAATAAACATTCATTAAACAACAGAGACCCAAATGTGCATTACTGATAATAACTATTAAGCATGATTGTTTAAGCAAAATACCTTCAAATAATTTGTAGTCATGCAGGAAACTCTGGAAAAATTTGTTTAAAATTTTTGACTATTAATTATACATTTGAGAAGTAAACTAATTTACTTCTAAAAACTGTACAATTTAACAACATTTTACTATAAAATTATGTTTTACAGTAACTGACTGTTTACGTATTAACAGTTTTTTCCATAATATTTGTACAGTATTTTTTTTACAGTGTAGTCACAGTTTCTCTTGAAATAAGGTAAGGAAGAGTGTTTTTCTTAAACAGTCTCTTGTTTTAGTCCCTGCTGTCTCAGATCTGGTGGGGTGACATTGAAAGAGGAACAGAGCTCTGGAAACTCGCGCTGACGATGATCTTTCCTCCTCTCGTCTACACCAGCCTCCTTGTTTTCAAGTCAGTACAGAACTTACATTATCACTATACTTCACTTTTTTGCATTTACTATAATGACCTGTTTAACCCCGCAAAAAACGCACAAGAAATAATCGTCAGCTTTTTAAAGAAATTAAACTTTAGACGTTATTAAGAAAAGAGAAAATCAATAGAGATGTTTAATAGAGCGAAAATTAACTTATTGACCTGTCAAGACTTCTCAAACCAATCTTTTAAAATATAAAAAAAAATTCAGGCTATATACACAGCTTAAAACAAAATAATAAAGGGAACACTAAAATAACACATCCTAGATCTGAATGAATGAAATATTCACTTTACATGATTGAATGTGCTGACAACAAAATCACACAAACATTATTAATGGAAGTCAAATGTATTAACCCATGAAGGTCTGGATTTGGAGATGACTTGGAGTTACGTTGTGTTGTTTAAGTGCTCCCTTTATTTTTTTGTCAATGTTTTTTTGTTCATTGTGCATTAATCTCAATCAAACTGCAGTTGGGATATTCTGATGATACAAACTATAACAGAATTCATTAAACCTATTTCTAATATTTGCAAAAATAGAGTAAATACATATCTTGACATTCAAAATTTTAATAAAGATATACTTACAGTAACTGTTTTTGCTGTGTTTTGGGGAAACTAAAAGGCATTTTGAATGAAACAATTAACATAATACAAATTATACGTAAACAATAAAAAATAACTCTCATCTGGGTAAAAAGACCTGATTAATACAATAAGGAATAGACTTTTAAATAGTGGAAGAAAAATCATTAAAAATAAGTAACACATGGAGAATGCCTGGGTAGATTCTCTGAGCAAATAATGAACTTTATTATAAACATCTTCTTTATAGGAAAGCAGAGAATGCAGAGGAAGGCAGTTCAGTGATGGCACCTCCACCTTCAGCAACAGACTGTAATTACGGAGAGACCGTCTTCTCCTTCGCTGAAATCAAAAAACAGTAAATTAGGTTTTATTTGCTGCGATAAGATAATCCCGTTAAGATCTCTTTACAAAAAAGATGTCTTTATCTATTATCTTCTTCCACTATTTAACAGTGAAGGCGATCACGAGGACTCAAATAACTTCAGGCGACCAGGAAAAGGTCTGTTTGTTCATTTTTAAAAGCCACCAGTATGAGTTTTGGGCCTCGATTCACTGAAATGGGTCTTTCTCATTGCCTACCCTGTTTACTCCTTCCTGTAAGCAGGTACTGCTGTACATTTCCAACCCAAGAAGCAGCCATTTTGGATTTCCCGCTGGAAGCAGTTCTGGTACGCCCCCGTCACTTCATTCATCGGAAACGTTTTGATGTACTTCCTCTTCCTGTTTCTGTACGCCTACGTGCTATTGGTCGACTTCAAGCCGCCTCCGCCCGAAGGCCCTGCCGTTTCTGAGTATGTGCTGTATTTCTGGGTGTTCACGATCGTCTGCGAGGAGATTCGAGAGGTAGCGGCAGCATTTCTAAAATCACTTCCTGGTTTACCTAGTACAATAAATCAAACAAGTGATATAAAGAAGGATCAATCGTTCTACAATCTTTTTGTCAAGTGTAATGCTTAATTCTCTTTTGTTCTTATGACAGACTTTCATTGCGGGCAGTAAGACGTTTGGTCAGGGGTTGATGGTGTATGCTCAAGATATGTGGAATAAGTTTGATGTTCTTGCCATCTCCCTCTTCATCGCTGGATTGTGCTGCAGGTAATGCTTGACAGTCCACAAAAATATTTAGCAACAGTTTTCCAGTAAGAGTAATGATGCTGTAGCTATGTTCTTGTGTACTTTTTTGTCCTTCTCAGGATGTTCAGTTGGTCGTTCAACATGGGACGTGGTATACTGTGTATGGACTACATGGTCTTCACGCTCCGACTCATCCACATTTTTGCCATTCACCGACAGCTGGGTCCCAAAATCATCATACTTGGCAAAATGGTGAGACAAATAGAGAGGCTATCAAAGTAAAAATGAAGCTCTATCAATGCCATCCAGCAAAAAAGCATCATCCATGCAGTGCATTATGATAATATCAAGACTGTTTCTATAGCGCCCATCCTGAAAAATATCTATTTCTTTCATTTTTTTTAATTGTCTGTATTATGGGTTTGGAATGGTTCATATTTTGGTTTTGAGAGTTCCCAACAACAGGATGACATGCATGCAAGGTCTCCCAAACGATTCATTTAACGATTCATTTTTCCAAACCCCTCCAGTGATTGGTCGATTTTATTTAAAGCAGTGTACAGTATGTAAACTTTTACTGCTCCAATAGCGGCACCTAGTGGCAAAGAATAAATTTGCTTTTTATTCAGACCAACAAATGGGCGGGCAATATGCTAATGTGTCATGTTGATGTCTTGGGACTCATTTTTAAAAAAGAATTGCTTAAAAATGACTTGTTCCATTTCTTCTTTTGAGAGACAGCGACTTTATAAATGGTGCACTTTCAGATTTCAAACTTTTGTAGGAATGCTGTGTTAAACACTGCACCTCAAAAAGCCATAACAGGTAGTCTTTAAAAGCCCCCCATGCCTAAAATATTTCTAAAATCCCATTGTGTAAACTAAAAAAAAAAAATGCATAAAATGTAATTATTAAAAACAACAACTGGAAAGCTGTCACATCTCGCTCCTCTTTTTATTTCCTATGAATGTACCACAGATAAAGGATGCCTTCTTCTTCTTATTCTTCCTGCTGGTGTGGCTGAGTGCGTACGGAGTGGCCAATCAAGCTCTACTGTACAAATACGACCCAAGCCCTGACAGAGCATTTCGACGAGTCTTGTACAGACCATATTTGCATATATTTGGACAGATTCCTGTGGAAGAAATAGACAGTATGTTCACTTCTGGTTTACACTTAAAGGAACAGTTCACCTAAAAATGAAAATTTTCTGAAAACGTGCTCACTTAAAATGTAGATGAGTTTGTTTCTTAATTGAATCCAATCGATTGAATGGGTGTCATCAGAAAGAGATTCCAAGCAGCTGACAAAAACATCCCGATAACAAACAAATAACTCCAGTCCATCAGTTAACATCTTGAGAAGGAAAAAGCTGCATGTTTGTATTTAACAATTCCTTCATTATAATGTTTTATCTTAACACTGTTGTTTAGATGAAAGTGGTGTTGTGGACGTAAAACACTTTAATGATGGATTTGTTTCTTACAAACACATCACTTTTTACTTCACAAGATTTCAAGAGTTTGCGCTTTCTCAATAATGGGAGAAAAGAAAAGCAGGTTTGGCGTGCTGTCTGGGGCGAGCCGGGGGTTCGGAGAACCTCGAGCCCTAGTAACGATAGCCCTAGCTAGGACCAGACTCGAGGCCGGCTC
>JAUMHG010000054.1:2490374-2504873 GCA_032359395.1 Enteromius anoplus | reverse complement strand
GGGGGAAAATCCCCCCACTGGTCTATGCATCTCTGCCTCTGCTGAATTATTTTTATCCCCGTCGGCGATACAATGATTCGTGAAAAATCCCAGTTTTGAATCAAATGATTCTCTATTCATGATCAGATGAATTTATCATATGATCATTTATGATTTATCATGATTTATCAAAGAAAATAAGTATCCCCCCTATGTTTTTTTTTGACAAATTGCACCCAGTAAATATATATTTATATATATATAAATATATATATATACCTACACACACACACACACACACACACATAAATGTATATATGCATACATTTAAGTATAAAATTATAAATGGAGCTTTTATGGATCATATATTATGAAAAAGAAAATTACAATTATTGTGAAGAACACTAAAACAAATAATAAATATTTTAGTGTTGGTGGCAGATGGTAATATTTATTTGCCCAAAAGTAAGTTTAAATTCTTGTAGCTTCTAATGTAATCTAATGTAAAATTATAATAATATAAATTTTAACTATAGCAACATAATACAATGATGATTGAGACAACCTGGGGCCTGTTTCATAAAACAAGTTTGCCAAAATAAGCTACAGTAGGTTTATTTCTCACACATACAAACGAAACCAGATTGTATGAAAGTGTCTGAAGTGTCATGTTTCATACCTTTCAATTTGATATTTTATAATTAAAAAAACGATGCAAGTAAACCTAAGTGTTCATATTCAAGTGCTACATTTATTTACATTTACATTTATTCATTTAGCAGACGCTTTTATCCAAAGCGACTTCCAAGTACTGTATATCTAACAATATAATTGTTATTATTATGTTCACTTGTCTGAAGATTTCAAAACAAAAAGGATATTTTTACAATTATACCATAAGGCCTTTTACGTGCTAAACAGTAGTGGGATAAATCAAATCAAAATGTGATGAAAAGCTTGTTGTTCCTCAGATTAAAGCAGAATGTCGTGATGTGTGTTTCAGAGTGGATGGTGTCATTAAACAGGTTGGTGAGATCAGAGATGTTGACCGCAGACTGCAAGCTCTAGAATCAGATGTAAGGGCACATGACATCTGTATTAAGCTGCTTATCGACCACATGTAGCTGTTGTTGATGTATGAACGTTCCTGTATGCAGATGGAGTTCTGTACGTCCTCTCTTCAGTGGATTATGGAAGCTCTGTCCCAGAGCAGTACAGTGAAGAGCCCTAAAGTACACCCGACTCGCAAAGGTACACCTGCTTCTGGCACAAAACTCATATACTGTAGTGCAGTGCTTCTCAACTGGTGGCTCACGATTCAAAAATAGCATGTAGAACTAATAAGTGACAATTTGAGGTTTCAGATAAATAAATAAATACTTAGAGTTCCACATTTTAAGTAAAAATTTCTATAATTTAACAGCATATTTGCTTTTTCATGGTTTTCTGATGTTAATAGTCACATGATATGCAAGTAAACACACACACGTGTGTGTGTATATATACTATTTATCTATCTGTCTTTCTGTGTCTGTATAAAATGTTTAATTGGAATAATATTGTCATGTAAGGATTTTAATTATTATTGCTCCTAACTCTTATTATAAAAATGGCAAAAATATACTAGTTATAAAACTGTAAAATAAAAATGGATATGTGACAATATTATTAATACTTAAAATTATAATACTAATATGCATGTCTTAAATTCTTCACCTTTAAATGTTCAAAGCCGTAGCTTTTGTCAGTATGATTGTGAAATGTTGTAAATGTCTCTCTGGAAATGACACAGTGTTTAAAATATGATAAACTGTGCAATTATTCAGTTAGGGAACATCACGTTTTTCGTTGATGTCCGGTCAATCCAGTTGAGAACCACAGCTTTGGGTGGATATATTTGCCATTGTTTGACAATTAGAGGATTTTACTGATAGTTCATCTTTTTGTCATCAGCAGTCATTTCAGCCTCCATTGAGAAATGAAAAAAAAAGAGGCTACATCACCTTCACTAAACCAAGAAGCTGCAGAGAGCCATTGAGAAGCGGGTCATTGACCTGTCAAAAAAACGGCTTGCATTGTTCTGGTTTCCATTTTTAAACTGGTCATCCTGACCATGGCTCATTCAGCTCTCACAGGCTTAGTGCTCCCAAATGACCTGTCCTGGTTTTCTGTGTGATTGTGGGAAAAGAACAGGGCACAGAATGTCCTTGAACTCACTGCACACTAAAGGGTCAATTATGTCATGTTACATTCATACACGACTTTTATTGTTATTAAGGTCTGGGCAACTGTCTTCATAGAATCTTATTTTATACAGCTATAACATTGTTTTAAACAAAAATAAAGAAATGTTTTTGATTGATGTCTTAAAGGGACAGTTCGCCCGGAAAATAAAAAGTCTGTCAGCATTCACTCAAGCTTAAGTTGTTACAATTCTATATTTATTTCTTCTGCTGAACATAAAAGAAGAGCGGTAACTAGTTTCTGGTCCAGATTGACTTCCATAGTATGAAAAAAAAAAGACTCCACTTGAGAGTGGACTATGCCTTTAAAAGCTGCAGTAGAAACAAAGCAAGAATATTGAAAATGTATACTTTGTTTTTTGTTTTTTTGACACAAACTATGAACAACTTGCATTTATTGAATATGTAGTCTTGGCACATATCTTGACACACACATGTTAGAGTACAGTCTAATGTTCAACAGGGATGTTTGAATATCTAAGAAACCAAACAAATTAAAAATCTATAATTGAATGCTTTTTGCAATGCTGCAACGACTGTTTACATTTTAATTAGATCAATATTTTTCATAAGATTCATACTGTAATTGTTTTTTTTTTTAAATATTTTGCTTGGGTCTGCTTTTTGATATTTATGTTTAATTTTGTGATGATATTTTTATGAGTTCTTCGTGATATTGTATTCATTTTTTTTGTATGACACATTTTTGAAACCACATCTGATGCAACTATTTAACGGATTGCACTGTTTTGCCAACCTCAGCAAAACTGAATCAGCAGACAGAGAGGAGGTTAATAGATTGCGTGTTCAAGTTTGCATCTGGGATTTCAGGGGCAACAAAGATCCTTCACCATGTTCTCTCTTCCCCAACCCTCACTCTTCCAAAACTAAAGCTATTTCTATGAACTCTCTGTACTTGTTTATCCCACTAAGTTCCTGTGTTAAGAAATTATCTATCCAAACAGGAAGTTTGGGTGGTACAGTGTGTTACATAAAAATGGCAATAAGTTTTTTTATATGTGACAGCCAAGGATTAAAATTTGAGAGAAACAGCTTTTAAAAATTTTAAGCCAGTTGAATTGGTTGTTTAATATTAAAATGCTCAAAACTCATATGCTGGTGACACTGATGGTCAAATTAGTGTAAATGCAAAGTAGGCTCTGTTGCAAATGTTCCTTTTGAAAATTGTATCTGTTAAATCTATATTAATCTTCCAAACTCCACTACATATGGAGTGTCTGTATATTTTGTATTCTTTTAATAATTTGTATCATGATACATTAAAGAACCACAAAATAGTGTTTGTTATTGGATTACTTAAAAAAAAAGAAAATTGAACTCTAATAATCTGCTCTGTCTTGTGTGTCTACATAATGTCAGTTATATTTGATCCCAGATGTATTTTCACTTCATGAGAATATTGCATAAAATATACGTCAGACAGAAGCAATGGAGACAGGCAAACTCAGAGTAGAATATCCAGGCAGGGATCGGGGCAGGCAGCAAACAATCAGTATCCAGAAAACTATTCAAAGTCAAAACCAAGAAAATAAAACACGGGAATAAATACCTTTTTTTCGAATGGTTATTATTTTAAATTATTACAATTTTTTTGTTATTAATTAAAAGATGTTTTAGCCCATAACAATATTTTTTATTTTAAAAGTGTTCTAAATAGCTGAAAATCATTTCTTCTTGTCCAAATGAATCAGTGCATTTTTTCCATCATGTATCAATGTGCAATCAAAATATTTTACAGTACTTTTCTACTGGTAACATTTTATTTATAAAAGCCCTAAATAGTTACTTAATTCTACAACATTGAATGATTTAAAATGATACATTTTTATTTTTTATTTTTAGAAAAATGTGTGTCACTAAATCCTGCATCAACTCTGTTACCAAACCATATTTTGCCTTTAAATTTGTGGAACTATCTCGCAGGATTGTGTAAGTTACAGGAAATGATGTCACTTTCACTTCCTGATTAGATCTGAGGCTCTGAACAGTATTTGTGCTCTCTCCGAAAAAAAATACTTTCTTACACCAAGAGTTATTTTTAAAACATCAACTCTGTTACCACAATATCAAAAGGAAAACAGAATTTAGTGCTGATCTCACATTGGGCAATTTAAAGCTCATGTTTTAATTTTTTTATCAATTATCATGTGTTTATTAGTGTCATGTTTTCTTTGCATTCATCTTTTTGAAATTATTTGTTTTTAGCACCATCTTAAAACCAGCATGCATTGCATTTTATGTCAAAGACTGATGACAGAAAACAAACATGCCTTGCAACGCTTTAGTTAAAATTAGAGCAATCAAATGTGATTAAATTATCTTTATATATCTGTGTGTAAATATTTTTCTTAAATATATATATACATGTGTGTGTGTGTGAGTATTTATATATAAATTATAAATTTAAACAACACACACACATGTACTATGTGAACAAAAACTTGTATTTTGGATGTGATTAATCGTTTGACAGCACTCCCCAAAGAAAGTATATAATGCACGTGTTCTTATTTTTGTGGAGTAAAAGTGCCCTAGTTTTCCAGTATGAATCAGGAAAGAATTCTGTGTGTCTAGATATAGAGTGTTAAGATAAGAAAACGGTCCTGAAAGTGAATACAAATCCAGTTCATTTTCACCATCTGGTGACGTTAATGGTAGCAGGTGCAGACAGCAGTAGGTAATAGATGCAGAGATTAAGTTGTAGAGGTGACCTTTAGAAAAGGACCCGATATAGGGAAGGAGGTCAGATCATGCAGTGTACTGCTACTATTGAGAGCCTCTTTATATAGCTTCCCACCCAACAGACCCAGCCAGGCCTAAAGGAGGGTCAAAATGGGCCTGGCTTTACTCAGTTGGATCTACGTTTGTGTAACGTTGGTCCTAAACTTGATTTGTGCCTTCCTATAATCTTTCATTACTCATGAGCACTTCTATGTATCTAATTTCCTCTCACATAGACAAAGAAGTATAATAAAGGGCATTAGGAGTGTGTCTTGTGCATGTGGCCCTGTCAATCATCTCAGTATGCTCCTCTGTTCTACACCATTCTCTGAATGGTGCGAGTGTACATGTGACCGCACAACAGAGACCAGCCCCCACTCGGTCACTCAGCTACCTCTCTAATTCCCTCTGGTCGATCCTGTGACTGCTCTTCCAAGTACTTGGTCCAAAGATCTTGGATCTTTGTACCCCAAAGGAAAACTGCTCCTCTTGGGTGGATACAAACACATTTTTATAAGCAAGATGGTACCTTCACGTAGCTGGCTGTTGGGGCTTATCTTAGCTCTGCTTTGCACTGGACCTTTCAGGGATTCTGTACAAGCTGAAGAAAGGCTGCGGAGTGAGGAAGCCGAGGTGCTGAGTGCTCTGGACCCTACTGGAGGTGAGAGAGAGGAGGTGGCTGGTGAGGAGGAGGGTGGAGATGTATCTGAAGAAGCAAATGAGGATGAGGAAGGAGAGGGAACTGAAGATGGAGACGATGGAGAGGACGTTTCTGAGGAAGAGGTGACATCAGAAGAGGAGATAACTAATGAGGCAGAAGTAGCAGGGGATGACGATAAGAATGAAGCTGAAGATGGAGTGGATGAAGAGGAAGTAGCAGAAGAAGATGATGTGGCAGAAGGAGTAATAGATGAAGAGGAGGATGCGGAAGTAGCAGAGGACGATGATCTGGCAGAAGGAGTAATAGATGAAGAGGAAACAGTAGATGAAAAAGAAGAAGTAGACATAGACGTATCAGAAGAAGAGGAGGCAGAAGAAGAGGAAGAAGAAATAGAGGAAGGATTATCAGAAGAGGATTCAGCACAACAGATAACCGAGGAAGAAGAAACAGTAGCAGAGGATGAGGAAGCACCAGATGAGGAAGAAGAAGAGGCAGATGAGGAGAAGGAAACTGCTGATGAAGATAACGAGGAGGCTGAAGATGAAGATGAAAAGACCATAGATGAAGATATCGTTGAAGGTAACTTCTGAATAAATCATTAAATAGCCATCACAATCTATGTTAAGTGTTTTTACTAAGACTGAATATTTTAGAGTATATATTTACATGCAAAAAGCTTCTTAGAAATTTTACTGACATGTAGTTTTCTTCATTATTTCGACTTACTTATTATTAAAGTTGTAATATTACAAGATTAAATCGAAACTATGAGAATAAAATCTTAATATTACGAGAATAAAAGTCAAAACACTACGAGAATAAAGTCAAAACTATGAGATTAAAGTCGAAATATAATAATTAGTATAGTGCACTTGTAAATAGGCATGTCCCGATCCCGATCGGTCGATCTGTTGGCGCTGTAGCTCTCCTATTTAACCCTTTTTAATAAACTACAAAGACATTTATGAGGGATTATTAACAGAAATGATATGTGTAATATTCGCAGGACAATATGCTTGGAAATAATATTTAATGTCTTCCATTGGATTTATTATAGTGTGCCACCCAATAGCAATAAGATTAGTCCATTTAGTAATTTTATAACAAAGTCTCAGCTCTTAGTTTTAAAGTGAAACACACATGGTGTCTTTGTTGTTCAAGTTCTTTACTGATCAGATCGCTGTATTATATATATTCATCATTTGTAGCATGCCAGACACCCAGCAATCACAATGTTCTGCTTTGTTACTTTTGTTAACAGCTCATCGTCAATTATTGCTATTTGATTATTTTTATAATTATTATGTATTATAATTATAACAATAACAATAACTATGAAAAGTTCAGCACTTTAATAAATATCATATTCTTCATATTAAGCGAGTTCTTAGACCTCATCCCAGTAACATCAAGCGGCCGCTCGGACGCAACAATATTCAAAAATGCCTATATCTGGTGGCCTTCTCTCAATCCGGGTCTTTTACAAGTGCACTATACTAATTATATATATTTCGACTTTAATCTCGTAGTTTTGACTTTATATATATGGTTTGAGATTCTTTCTTTTTTGGTGGCACTAAAACTCCGTCGTAACGTATGACTTCACCCCAATACGAAAACTTTCTCATTAATCTCTTACCTCCTTGTCGTTCCAAACCTGTAAAAGCTTCCTTTGTCTTCAGAACACAATTGACGTTATTTAGGATGACTGCCAAACTATTGCCACTGTCAAGGAGCAGAAAAGTATAAAAGACATTGTATGAATGCTCCATCTTCCATCTGTGGTTCAACTGTAATATTATGAAGCTACAAGAATACTTTTTTTATGGAAAGAAAACAAAAATAATGACTTTATACAAAGATTCCGTGGCGTAGTGCCATTTTGGACAGCATTCTGTGTATGCAATGTATGCAATATACAACGGATACAAACCCGGTAATAAAAAAATAACACTAATGATAATATATACCTAATTTCTCAATAAGTTCCTGAGTAATGTTTAATTTAATACATTTTAATACAGCCGCAATTCGTCAATTGTTAATACTAATAATGTACTTAATAAAAATAATTAAAGACTTCACCGCAAATGTTCCCAAAAACTGAAGATAGACATTTTTACAATCATACTAAAAAGTCACGTATTTGCTAAAGTAGTATCAATCAGACAAGAAAAAGGCATGTAGTCGGTAGTGTATAACAGGTTTTTCAGCTTTACAAATTTTTACAAATTTACGTATCAGAAATGATACAATAGGCTACATAGGGTTAAAATGTTGTCTATGTTTGCATCTCACTAGGTTTTGGAAAAGAGCCATTGTTAGTTATGCAAAGTCCTGTGAATGCCTCTCAGTGAGACCATGAAGTCACACACTGGCCCTAAAATAGCTCACTATATCAGAACAGCTACAGCAGCTGAAACATTCCAACCACTTGAATGTTGTTGATATGAACCTAACAAATGACGTATGCGTTACATTTACTCGACTGTTTGGCCAACACGTAAAGCTAGAATTTGTTATCAACATAAAACTCATAAGCACCAAAGTGCATTTGAGTTTTGGCTGCTGTCTAGAAAGGAACAAAGCGACCCTATCTGTCCCAGTGGCAAATGCCAACTAGCTTTCCCATAACTAACTGCTGTAAGATGAGTAAACAAATTCCATTTTTGCACCCCTACGAAGGGCACATTGAGAAAGGGACATCAGAAAAGGGATACTTGTATTAATTGTATTGTATATGGTTATATGGCCCAGGGTAGCTTGTTTATTTTGATGCTAGATTTTGAGTTATTGTAAACAGAATCATTCAAGTTGTCTTGCTTCGTTGTAATTGCACAAATTTACAGCATGCATTTCTTATAACGTTTAATGAGTTTCATAAGCAAGAATATAGATTGATAGTAGATAAAATAGGCAAACACGTCTACCTGCAGTGTTCAAAAATGATAAGTCAAGAGCAGAAAGGACACAGAAGGGAAAGTTTATAGTATATTAAGAAAAAGAAAGGACCAAACCCTGCACCAAAGTGATTAGCCAATATGTCTGACACATATTTTTAGCAAGAAACCTTAGAGCTGACTAAACATAAATAAGAACTTGACAGAAATGTTGACCGCACTAGTCTGTCCAGTTGGTTTCAAATGCTGTAGGGTTAAGTTATCCAAGCATGCTTAAAGTGAAAAAAATGAATGTTAATCGCTCATTCTTTGTAGATTCATCTTTCAGAAGGGCATATAAAACAAATTAACCCTCACAGGGACACAGTGTCTTCTTGACATGATGTAATCCACAGCGTCTGAAACTTTGCAGATAGTTTATGGGATATGGGATAGAAGAGATCTCTTGTACAAGATCCTGTGAATAGTCTGCAGGTGTTCGAAGTGTTGCTGATCTTCTTTCATTAGTAAGTGACCTTGGCAGCAGAAACAAATAAGGGGGAAAAGAGGGAGATGAGAGCCTGATACGTGCTCAAGTCAGTGGTGATTCAGAAAGAATGACAGACAACTGAGGAAAAATATGTTTAGAAAAATGTTTAAAAAAGTGACAAGATTATTGTTAAGGATTTGGATGAGCCTGTTTGCTTGTTTTGTGCGCAGCAGCGAGGCCAGGAATTCTAGGAAGTCAGCTGGTTGGGGTTTTCCCAGGTGGATTTTAAGATCAATGTGACTACCACCAGAGACATTGTGAACTTTTGCAGTGTTAGTAGCAGTAATTGATAATGTAAGGATGAGTTATTGAAGCAAAAAGAGAGAGGAATGAAACCCAAAGTTAGAAACAAAGTTGCCATGTTTTCTGCAGATCCATGTCTGCAAGACCAAAACATTTTAAGAGGTTCGACTAACCGGCCAAGGCAGGGATAATGTCAGATTTGCTGACCACCAACTAACAGTTCCAACAGTTAGAGAAAGACTGTGAGTGTAGGTACATTAGAGTGCATGTCTCCCTATTGTTATCCTCAAAAAGGTAGTAAGCTGGAATATTAAGGAATGCCAGGGTTGTCCATTTCTGCTACTGGAGGGCCACTATCCTACAAAGTTAATCTCCAACACACCTGCCTGAAAGTGTCTAGTGATCCTGATTAGCTGATTCAAATGTGTTTAATTAGGGCCGGACCTACAGTAAGCTTTGCTTGAAGCTGGCATGCTAGGAACAGAATTTGACAACCCTGCTGTAGGTGCCACCTTGCTAGTCTCCTCACCTGGTGGAAATGTGGATACTTGATTTGCATGTTATTACAATAGGAAGAATCTGAATCACCTACTGTTTTTGACTGGAATATTAAGACCTTTGTTAAACTTGATCTGTCTCCCTTCTAGAAACTGACAATGAGGAATATGTAGAGGCGGAAGAGTTGGTCTCCACGAAGGATATACAGTATAGCTCAGGCTCTTTCTGTGCCCTTTGCTCAGTCTGTGAGGTAATACTTCTACCACACACTGCACTCACATTACTTACACATGTCCCATTCTTTGAGTATAAATTGGGAGTGATCCCCTCCTAAACCTCCGCAGTAAAATGCATAGGTGCACCTTACTACACTATCTCTGTCGCCTCTCTCTTTCCTCTCAGCACTGCAGTACCTGTGACAAATGTCCCTGTGAGGAAAGGGACACGTCAGCACACTGCAATCACTGTGAAGTAGGTCTTCTTTCTTAATATATAATGACAAAGGTCAAAAGAATGTGGACACCTGGACACTACGAGTTTTGCCAACTGCTTTCAATTAAAAGTAGCTAAAACTGGTAGCTAGATGGCATCATAATATCAAATTCACTGATCCCTATAAAGAAAAAATATAGAACAGTGGGCAAGATGAGAACTTTTGTTCGAGAGGTTGCTATATTTGTCCCTAAACAGGATGGGGAAGTTTCTAAATCTAGCTACAAAATAGCAGAATGGCCAACACTGAACACTACACCTCATTTAACAAAAACAAAATAATCTCTTTTCATCTTCTTCAACAGGATTGTTCCTACTGTTACATTTGCCCTGTGCTCTGTGAAACAGTCTGCCAGCCAGGTATGATGCTGCTATTAATAGGATGAATACACTCTTGATTAATCTGAGAGTATCAAAGTTCTGAACATTATTATTTGTTAGCAGTATATGTAATTACTCCTTTGTTTGTTTTTAGGTGGAATTCTTGACGTACTGAGCGGCTCTCTCTACCAGTAAGGATGCAACATCTATTCAAAACAATACATGCAGAATAATCACATTATGAATGCATTCATAGTTTTTATCAGCATAGTTTTATTTTATTTGAACACTATTTGTGTGTTTTTTTTGTCCTCCGCTTCACCTACAGTACGGTGACCGCATTGCTCTGAATCCATTCAGTTCATTCTTCACAACGGCACTTCTTGGTAAACAGAAGAACTACAGACTACCGTTCAAATCATTCATTTGTAGGCCTGTCTATTTGACTCTCAAGATCTGCGGACCTCCACTCTGAGACCAGCGATGGAGAGTAAATGCCAGGACCCTAATGTTTACCATTTAATGGCACGTTAAAGGTGACTTTACAGGTTGCATTTAAATGACTAACAAATACGGTTATGTGCAAATGATCTCATTTAGTAATCATATAATATTTCACAATATTACAGCTGTATGTATTTTTGTCAAATAAATGCAGTCTTGGTAACCATAAGACTCTTCTTTCCAAACATAAAATCTCACCGACCCCAAGCTTTTTAATGTGTACAGCGTCTTATGAAAGTATTCATACCCCTTCGAGCTTTGTTATGTTGTTGCCTTATGTTTACTTGATTTTTTTCCATCATCATTTTACACTGCATACACCATAGATGGGGTAGACGGGGTGTATGTGCAAATGTTTAAGTCTTTAAAAGGTCTATCAATAAAGTATCTGAAAAAGTATACTCTGAACAATACATTGATTTACATTAAATAAAGACAAAGTAAATCAAGCTAATGAAACAATAACTAACATATGGTCCAATACCATGTCTCTAGTCAAGTGAATGCATCATATTATAACAGGCATCCAATACTGACTTCCGGAAAAGGGGAATAACCAATGACATTTGAGATTAAAACTAAAACAGCAAGCCCCACGACCGACAAAAAAAATTACTTTTTATGCTCGCGAGTAGAGTTGTGACGTTCGCGTACGAACCGATTCTTTTGAACGGTTCTTAAACATGAACGATGGGAGCCGAGTCGCGGCTGGGTGGGAGCCGTTCTTTCAGTCGTTTTTTTTTTTCCTATGCGTTTTTCACACAGGTGCACACAAATGAGCTCCTCCGCAAGACAGAACAGTTAAAGGGGGAGGGGCGCACCCAGCGCAGGGGTGCTATTGCCTAACAGCATCAGTGTTGCCAACTATTTCCAAAGAAAAGTAGCTGCCTGCCCGAAAAGTAGCTAAATGTTGCCTGATGATGTCACGCTGTAATTTGCATATCATTGATGTCATCACGTAGTATCTGACAAGCCTAAGCCTGAAATGTCTCTATCTCGAGGCGCAGTGTATTTTATTATATTAAAACATTTCATCCAAACATTATTTGAAATGTGTCCATTTAGATTTGTATTAAAATATATAGCTGACTATTTGTAAAAGTAATACAAACACTTTTTGATAAGATTTTGTTTTATTTTTATTTAGTTTTAATTGTTTGACAACAAATCTCACCTCATCATTCCTCCCAGAGATTATTTCAGGATAAACTGAGATGCCCCCAAGCTGGCTTCTTAAAACTGACTAAATCTTTAAAAAAAGCCAAGGAACGGATTTGAAAGGAACGGATCGCAAAGATCCGGATCCCCTCAAAGAGCCATAAATCCCATCACTACGAGCGAGTGCTTGTATTGCGCGCAGACGACATGTCGCGCGTGCGAGAGTTTGAAATGAGCTCGCGGGCTCCCGTTTCCTCGCGTGTAGATCTGTCCCCCACCCCCCCCAAAAAAAAAACAAAAAAAACTCTCACGTGAATGACCCAATTGACAATGAAAACGGCGAAGTTTGCATGTATGGTCAATGGAAATCAGCAATTGTTTGGTTACAACAATTTAAGGGTGAGTAAATGATGATAGAATTTTGTGAGAGCTATCACTTTAATTTAGGACATATTTGATGTTGGGAAATTGAAAACACACAAGATATGATATATTGCATCCACATGAGATGCAAAAATATATGTTCATTGCACATATTGTACTTCAACAGGCACTGCTAGAGATTAATGGATGACTAACGGCTGCACTTTGTCATGCTTTGCTCATAAAACAGAAACCACCTTCTTAAGGTGTGAAAACCTAGTTAGAGTGTGGAAACATCTTCTGGTTTCTTGCCTTCTCTAATAGTCATGCAATGGAGACTAGTTTAACAGCAGTGTTTGCTCTTACAGTATGTCTGGGCATTTTTGGTGTACAAAGATTTTTACTCGGACAATTAAAATGAAAAGGCAAAAAACTAAATCCAAAAAACAAAAGCCCTGAATTAATAAATATAAAATGAGATATGTATTTATTAATCTATATATATATATATATATATATATATATGTGTGTGTGTGTGTGTATGGCTGTATGTGTGAAAAGTGTGACCCTGAAACAATTTCCTTTACAGGATTTTTTTTTTTCGCTGTGTGGACTAGTCAATACAAACTTTCAGAGGTATCGACAGCCTGAGTAGCCTAACCTCTTGCTGTACTGTGATCTGTTCAAAAATACAGACATTGCAGCTTGTGCAACGGTAAGCTGGCACACTAAAAATAATGTTTTAAGAATTAAATGTAATGTTACTCAAGCAGATCTTCTGATTTAATATAGAAACATGCTTATTTCTAACAAGCAGATGCTTCTCGTGACATGTGTGGTCACTGTTTTGCTGTCAGACTTCAGCATCGCAAAAGGTGAGGATTTTCTGTCACTTTCTTCTTGTGTTGGTTGAATCAGCTATATTTTTGTTGTAAATGATAGAAACATATATTCATTTTTATATCATTGAATATTTGTATTCTAAGAACAACATTTTCAAGAATACAGGATTATATAGGAGTCAGGTTAATTCTAGCGTGTCTTTTATTTCGCAACTCTCACTTTTAACTCAATCAAGTATGAAGAAGAGTCTGAAGAAGAGTCTAAAGAAGTCTATAGAGCTTACATTGTGTCCTTTCTCTTACAAATTTATTTTAGATTGGTGCTACTTTGGCTGTGGTGAGCAACATATTTTTATTACCTTTAATTCAATGTTTAAAAGTGTTTCTTTATATGTGCATCACACACACACACACACACACACATATTATAATTACACATACTTTTGAATGGATTGGGATGGTCCAATCCATGTGCCTGTGTGATGGGACACAGAGATGTAGTGTATATGGAGAAGAGGAAGGGTCCAAGAACTGATCCCTGAGGGACCCCAGTGACCAGACGATGTGATTTAGATACCTCCCCTCCCCAAGCCACTCTGAAGGATCTATCTGTGAGATAGGATTCAAACCAGCGAAGTGGAATCCATGTAATACCAAGTGATGAGAGTGAGGACAGAAGGATCTGATGATTTACCGTGTCAGAAAGATCTAGCAGAACGAGAACTGATGATCTGGAGTTGGTTTTTGCGACCCGCATGGGCTTCGGTGACTGACAGTAGTGCAGTTTCAGTTGAGTGGCCACTCCTGAACCCTGATTGGTTAGCATCCAGTAGGCTGTTCTTTGTTAAAAACGACTCGTTCAAGTGTTTTTGCTATGAATGGAAGGAGGGAGATCGGTCTATAGTTATCTATGAGTGAACCGTTTAGTGAGGGGTTTTTTTAGCAGGGGGGTTACACGAGCCTGCTTAAATGCAGTGGGGAAAGTGCCTGTGAGGAGAGATGTGTTGATGATGTGTGTAAGTGC
>JAUMHG010000054.1:2468905-2482340 GCA_032359395.1 Enteromius anoplus | reverse complement strand
GAGAGGACAGAAGGAGAAGAGTGCAGTGTTAGCAGTGGATGTTGTCTGTGTTAGTTCCTGTATGCGTGGAGCTGAGAACTGGCTGCTGATAGTTGCAGTTTTGTCAGAAAAGAAAGTAGCGAAATCATCAGCAGTTATAGAAGTGGTGGGAGGTGGTTATATGTGCATGACACACACAAGTATGTGTAATTAAAATATATGTATATATTTGAGTGTGTGTGTGTGTCACTGGTGATATGACAATCATAATACACACATACATTTGTTTTGTTATATTTGTGAGGACCTTGATAAACTTCTATTGTTTTTATACTGAACTAACAATATTTGTATCGCCCTACACCAACCCTACCCTTAAACCTACCCATCACAGAAACCTTTTTGCATTTTTACATTTTAAGATAAACTTTTTTTTTTTTTTTAGCATTTTTTATTTATTTCCCTTGTGAGGGCCGACCAAATGTTCACACAAAGTCAAAAATGTCAGGTTTTACTATCCTTGGACATTTGGTTCACACAACTAAAGCAAAACACACACACACACATATATATATGTTACTGTTAATTCATGTTATTCCAGACAGACTGGATGATGATCAGATCAAATCTCTGTGTGGAGCACTTGCTGTTGTCAGACTATAATCTCACTGCATTTTTTATAATTAATGACAAAATTAATGTTTGGAAATGCAAACGGATATTTCCAATTGACACGCTACCGCAAAAGATAGAGATAACCAACTTAAAACCATTTTTTTTTGTTGGTGAAAATGCTAAAGGCCTAAGACTGGTACAGTACTGTATATACGGTACATATATTAATATGTGTGTATGTGTGTGTGTGTGTGTGTGTGTTTACACATGTTTTCATTTTGTTGTGTCATTATTTTTCTGTCTATATTATTAATTTGGAATGTGCTATGCAAATAAATGGTCTTGTTCTTGCGTACTGATTTATTTATTTCTATTTTTTTAAATAAGAAAACTCTCTCCCACATTGGGGTGAACACTATCCCAAATGTAATGGGTATAAACAGTCTCCAATCAACATCGACACCCAAAAAGTCATTAAAAACCACGAGCTGGGATCTTTTGACCTGATTAACTTTGGTCTTCCACACACCATGAAGATGCTGAAGAATAACGGACACACAGGTGAATCAAGAGTATAGCCTGTCTATGGAAACATACTGTGTCTTACCCTCCTCCACGTTTCCCTGCAGTGGAATGTGAGCTGAAGGCAGGAGCTGTGGGAGTTCGAGGAGGAGGTCTGAAGCACAAATACACCGTCCTGCAGTTCCACTTCCACTGGGGTGCAAAAGACCTGATGCGCCATCCAGGATCCGAGCACTCTGTGAACGGACACAGATCGCCTCTAGAGGTCAGAGATGAAGCCTGCAAGAAATAAAGGCAGTGGGAACTATGGAGTTTGAAAATATCGCTTGCATTAGTACTCACGGCTCACTTTTTCCTGTGCAGATGCACATTGTAAGCCGAAGAAGTGATGTTAATGACAGCACCGCAACAAAACTTCAAGACGGCTTTGCTGTGCTGGGCTTTTTCATTGTGGGTCGCATTTACATGACTATCCACTAGAGGGAGATATTACCTTTCCTTGACAATTTAAAAAAACAGTTTTGCCATATCTGTCTGTCTATTTTTTTCTTGAAAGAGAAAAGACTGAAAGTCTTATTTATTTCCCATCTTTTGTAAATAATTGGATCTAGTTTGCTGATGACTAGTGTAATTTTAATACAAAAAAGGTAAACTGTTATAGTGTTTTTGTTTTGTTTTTATTGTTTTATGATTTTGGTTTTGGTTCTACTACCTGTGTAATAACCCTGCTGATGATGTCTATTATTGAATGCTTGCCAAGCAATTGTGGTTAGCTAATTATAAAGGGGTATTTCCAGTGTCATGAGTCAACTAAATGTAATGCTTATACTCTGCTTCGTTCTCAGTTCAGTTTGGGATCAAACAAACACAAAATAAGGCAACAAAAAGGAAAAAGAAAAGGAAAAGGAGACGCCACAAGTCTGGGAAAGCTTCACAGACTATCTCCAAAAAATACCAAGAAAGGGTAAAATAAATGTTTTAGCCAGACATCAGTTTAATAATATAAATAACTTGTATACTAACTATATATTTTTGCCTTATACATTTGCATTATAACTGTCGCCTTTATAATATCTGTTGTCAGAAAAGTACTTCATATACTTACATATCAACGTGTATAAGGTGTGGTCATATTTCCGTGACTGAATCAGGATTCCACACAATTGAGAATATTTTCTTACTTTTATTTCACTGCTAGGAGACAAAGTCAGACTTATGGAGCCCTTTTCTATGCATCAGCTGTTAAAGGGGGTTGATCTCAGCAAGTACTACCGCTACAATGGCTCTCTGACCACCCCTCCCTGTGATGAAGCTGTGGTTTGGACCATCTTTAAAGACCCGATTAGGATCAGAAGAGATCTGGTACAAGTTAATTCATTTTCAATTCCACAACTTTGATCAAAGGACTTAATGTATTTTCAATGCTGCATTTACTTAAAAAAATAACTGATATAATGTTAATTAAAGTACTGAAATCAGTTTTGTAGCTTTGAAATGTACTAATAAACTCCAAATTCAGAAAGTCACATGATGAACCAAAGCCCATCACGAATAGCTTTTAAATATGAAAATATATAGAAGGTACACTAAACACCATTATGGTGAGCCTTGGGTTCATTAAACTGAAATATAGAATCAACATTCATTTAACAGCATTACATATAACATACAACCCTAACAAACATAACTGATAAGAAAAAAAAAAACAGTAATTTCAAAAATCATAAGATTCAAGCTAAATTTTAAATGCAATGCAGCGAATTCTGGGAATTTCAATTTACGTGTTTTTCCTGTAAATTTTACAGGAATTTAGCGTTAACAATTTAACAGGTTTTTACCATTAAAATCACGGTCATTTATTATAATATTTTTTTCAAACACTCAAGAAAGCACAGGGCAAACGTAGACAACACAACTAAAAATATACTCCACCACTAGGCCTGAATGAACTGAAGTCTTATACTTTATATACTAGGAAGAGTAATCAACAGAACAGGGAACAGGTGTTTTAAAGCAATGAACACTGTGAAATCTTAGCAGTAAGACAAACTTAACAGAGCTGAACTAAACCAAAACGAAATATGGCGTTATTGTGGTCAGAAAAGAGAGAGGTGTCAAATTTGCTAATCGCACACAAACACTCATGCAACAGCGTTAGCCAGTTTTGTCATTCTAAATCTAAAGTGTTGCTTATTATAAATTGAAATATTAACATAGAACCACTTTGACTTATAAAACATAAAAGACTTATGGTGTTAATAACTCTGAGAATGCATAATCACAGTCTCTACTATAAAGAGAAACCTGTATGTTGCATAATCTCCATTACTCTGCTTTGTATGACAACCCAGTCATGCATACACTGCTCAGGTGATGTATATCATTTGTTCAGTCTTTCATATATACGGTTGCATTGTCTAGCCTCCTTCTCCCCCATATCCCTCCCTCTTTTCAGCCACTCTTGTATCTCTCTTTTGTAACATCGTCATCTCTTATCACACTCATCTCTTACAGAATCCCACACATTTCGACTGAATTCCTTTGGCAGCAGGTGCAGTGGCCTTGTGAGCTGAGCATGTGACCATGTACACACGCCTCTGCTAAATCAGTACGATCAGTAAAATGAGGAAAGATGCCATGATATTGTTTTACTTTGTGGCTTTTTTGTTCTGCAGCTGCTTAGATTCCCGACAAAAATTTATTTCGACAACGTGTACCGGCCGCAGCATCCTCTGAACCATCGCGTGGTCTATTCTTCAGCTGCTCTCACTGCAGGTGATTGTTCATTTCAAATGTATGCAGTACATTGTTTGCCATAAATAACAGGAATCAGAGAGCTATAATTAACCAGACCTTACTATTTCTTCTTATACCTCAGGTAACAGATGAGACCATCCTACAGCATCAGGCATTTCAGGGGCCAAGCTAAAGAATTATGCAAACAGTTTAAATACAAAGCTGTTATTTTACTTAATTTTCGTAGGAAAAAGCAATGCAATTTATTGAGAATTTAATTAAAATATAACAGTGATGTGCCAATACTTTTTTTGCTATACTCTATTTGAGGAAAAAAATAAAGCAAAAGGAAGCATCAACTTTAGTTATATATATATATATATGCATAAAATATATTTAGCCTTCTTTTAAAAAAAAAATCACTAACTGGGATTTAGACTAAATAATGCCTATTAATATTATTTAACTTATAACTTATTTATATTTTGCATTGCATTTTAATCTATTTATGCTGCATGTTTAATCAAGACAAGTTGAATAAGCAAGAGTTTAATGACAGGTCACACACACCCACAAACGTATTTGTGGGTCATTTAAAACCTGTGCTCCACTGTGAAAAATAGCAATTGAAACCACATGACCTTATTCCTTTTGTGTGCCCATATACAAAAAGATGAAAAGAATTAAAGAGGAGACAGAGACTAATAAAAAAAGTCCAGGGAAAGCTGTGAGTTTGTTTTTTTAAAACACTGTGGCTGTGGTGGAAATAACCATTTCATTGGCCAAAGTCATTGCCATTTAGGGTCTTAATGGACAGTCTAGAACATACTTAAAAAAAAATACTGTAAAAAAAATCCTTACCTTGTCAAAATCAGCTCTGTTTTCAGCAGTCTATTCTAGTCCATGTTTCTTTCAATGCTAATGATCTCTGCTGACCCCACCCCTCTTTTCAATAGGGTGAAAAGTAGACCATAGATAGGTGTAGATTTCCCTATTCAACCACTCCAGATACTAGGGTAGTAGTGATTCGCGTATCGTGTACATTCGTGGTCATTTTCCAAATCATAGTGATCATCCCTATCCCTATGTTAGTGGGGACTTAAGAGAGCAGTGCAGGTGGGTATCATTATTTAGTCATTTGGAATGCACTTGTCAAGTGGAGCGATGTAATTTACTCATTATTTTCAGCTGGGATGTTCCTGTGATCATTAATCCAAAGATTAATGAAAACTCTTCACTTCTTCTGTAGATCAGGGATTGCTTTATTCCCTTTAAAATGGAGGTTCTCTCTCCAGCGGCTCAGAAGTCTGGAGTAAATGAAGACCGCTATATTCATTATTACATTCAACAACACAAAACCTCAATCTCGTAATCAGAGACACCTTTTCTTCCCCTGCACCGGAGTCAACACAATGGCAGACTGATGACAAGGATTTCGCAACAAAACCTGCCCTTGCTATTCAAAACTAGCCCAGTTACCCAGGATTCCCTGATAAAATTTGCATTCCATGGGCTAAATATTATTTTATTGGGGTCGCTTTATCCCATGGACATGAAAAACAACTCGCTGCATGTTAAAGTAACCCAATTCCATGGGAAAACCACGGACTTGGCAACACTGCTAATTACAGCTCACTAAGGGCAGGGCTAAGGTTAGATGTTCTTGTCAATCGACTGTCTTGGGAGGGGCCTGTGACAAGTTATGTAATACTGAAAGGAATCTCATGAACTGCTTGATTTGAAAAGGGATTTAAAAACAAAGGTTGGATTTTTATCATTATGTGCACACACTTCCAACTCGCATTTATGTTCAAACAACTTGTAAAGTGAATTTTGCATCTGATGAACCCTTTAAAAATTAATAATGGATCATGTAAAGTAGATAAAAATGTAATGCACTCTATATAATCATTGTAATGTAATTATCCACACATCCATTCTTCAAACTTCCTTCAATTGATAAAATATAAATGTAACATAACTCCATGAGGTTTTTACAGAAGGAAACCTTTATGATGTCACAACAGCCCTCCAAAAATGCACAGCATCTTGTGAGATTAGATAGCTGGTTTATCATGGGGCCTTACTGACAGTTTCAAAGATAAACTTCTTTGAAACTTCATTTTCACTCTGCATGACTTCATGACCGTAAAAAAAAAAACTCCAGGCTTGTAATGTTGCAGAATGCCACTGGAAGCGGATGTAAAGATGACATGATTCACATGATTGATACAGAAGCGGGTGCAACTCTTGTATGAAGTTCCTGGATCAGGCCAGGACTTAAATATCTATGACAATCTAACTGTTTTCAACTATATAATTGAAATATTGGCACAGTCACCAAAAATTTTCATATGCTTTGTTTTCCCATATTTTCAACGTAATGTTGGGGCAAGACTGTGATAATTTTTAGATTTTTTGTTTTGTTTTGTTTTGTTTTGCCTATATGTTACCCTCTCATTTCTTTTCAACTGTTGTTTGGTATTTTAAAGCATGCATGTAAATTGTTTCCAGGTGTGTCTTGTTTTGTTAGGTAAGTTTGTTAGAACAGGGTTTCTCATTCCTGTTTTTCCAGAGACACTGTCTTACAGTGTTACCCCAATGAGCAAATTAATGTCTTTGCTTAAAATTTACATTAGTTAAAACGTCATTTTATTAAAATAAAATAATACAATTTATTTTATCTAAAAAGCTTTACATTTACTTAAAAAAATACTTATATCACAGCGTTTAAAAAGCTTATTTTTGCTGTCAGTGCTGCTTTTAGAATCAGATGGTGGGAGTTGCAGCATCTGCCAGCAGTACAATGAGATCATGGTGTAGAGAAAACTTTAGAGGTACCAATAAAATACAGAGAGTTAGGTAAGAGGAGCAGATTGCAGTCGTCAGAGGAATTTGCAGTCAATAAGCCAAGAGGCTAAAAGAGATCAAAATTATATTCAGAAGGCCATGTTGCTGATATTATGTATTATTCAAGAGGAAAGGAAGTTTTATGTGCTCCTGTTCATCCTATGATGATCTGCTCTGTATGACTAATCCTAAAATGACAAAAAAAAGCTTTGAAATTTGGTTTATAATTAAATTGTAATATTTTGTGTTAGCCTTTATATTGTATACAGCTACTTTTGAATGACTGTCAGTGCAGAAAACTGCCTTTTAGAATGGGATGATGCACAAGCAGATGTCTTGGGTGAGCCTTAAATTATGGCATTTCTGGTTTCATGATTCATTCCCGGAAAGATTAGTTTAGTATTAATAGATTAGTCAGTTTAATGGAACATCCCAGCATTATGTTAACAATTGGACACATTTGCGCTGTGGAATTTTGTGCTTATCCTTTAAATGAGCAACTGTCTGTAATTACCACTAAAATAACAGTTTATTATATAACATATCCTATACTATTTCACTTTTGTATCTCAAGTATTCAAACAAAAGCCATGAGTGTACATTGTAGATTCATTCATCTTAATGTATCCTCAAAAAATAGGCTAGTACAAAGAGCTTCATTGGTAGCTAGCTAATTTGTATAAACATGTATGTTTTGTACAATACGTCCCACTAACAGTGACTCTTTAATTTCTTTATTCATTTCTTTTCTTAATTTTTAAATAAAACTAGTTTTGCCATTACTTACTATAAAATGCAAATGTTTTCTCATGCGATCGGGTTAAATATTGTCTTCTTTTAAAGTAAAATAAAGGGAAAACACAAAATCAAGTGGGATAGTTTAAATGCACTGATGTCATTCATCTGAACATGTGATATTGTAAACGCCCTTTATAATAACCTCTAAAGAAGAGCGAGTATGATTGACAGTAACAATACAGGCTAATGGTTTCTGTTTATATTATTCCACCTTTGCAGGCTACGGAAGAGTGATTTTGTTTGGTACGACATCATAAAATGATGATGCAGTTCTTAAAACGATACTGATGGTTAAATTTAGAATTACAGCCTTTTTCATAACTAATTTATAACTAAATGGTTGGTTAATGCTGCTACTAATGAATCCTTGTTTATAAGAAACCTTATGAAAGCACCTTTTTAAATGGCCACATTAATTTAACCCGTGCAATTTACTAACATGGACCTATTTCGGTCACATTCGTACTCAGTGCAGTGTGTGTAAGCTTGCATGCACCTCTCGGCGCAGACAAGGAGCAGAAGGAGACAGGAGCTTCCATAAAAGAGGACTTTAATTTACAAAAACAAAGGCTGACGGGGCAGCAAAAACGTAAAACACGACATCAAGCACAAGAGACATTAATCAAGACTAACTAGAACTGAAATACAAAAGGGCTTTAAATACACAAGAACTAATGAGCAGAAGTGAGGACAGCTGGAAAAACACAGGTGAACGAAATCAACTAATCAGAACATAATGACAGAAGACGGACTAAACCAAAGAACACACAGACAGGGGGGAGAACAAGACCAGACATACATGGAACATGACAATTTCGATTATTGTGCAGATATTTGAAAGTCACAAAGTATTAATATTTAATTTAAAAGCCGGAAAAGGAAAGCATGTTGTAGTGAGCTTCATTTTCACCCTTCATCACGAGAGATTTAGAGAACATGACAGATGTGATGCTGAGATCTAAAACTAGAAGATAAGATTGAATTTGTGACTTGTAAGATATCTTCGAAGATAAACGACGCCTAGCAATGTGACATGTGAGTTACAGACAGGAATGTAGTCAGCAGATGAATTGATGAATGTGATCCCTCCCATTACAGCTGAGTGAAGAGTACTAAAGGCGGCAATGAAGCCAGCTCATTACATTTCTGCACACAGACAGGTGAATCAAGTCAAAGAGGTAAGACCGGAGGCATACATTATCTGATTGATTTCATTTTCAAGTTAAATTCATTGTAACTCAGATAAATTCTGTTAGCAGAATTCACCATTTTATTGTTTTTATGCAGATGATTGTCTTGCTGGTAACTTGCTTTGCTGCTCTTCTGTGTCCCATCGTCTTCACTGCGGACTCTTCAGTGGGTGAGTGTTACTGAAGTTCAACCTCATTTGAATATATTGTTTTATTTTGTATGATAGGAAATTCCATTGTTTTTTTTGTTTTTATTAATGATGTCATTTTACCCTAAACAGAATGGTGCTATCACAAGCCAGCATGCAGTAAGTGTTATTAATTAATTAATTAATTAATTAATTAATTGTATTATTAGTTTATTGACTTATTTTTGCATACTGAAATATTTCATGTTGACCAAAAACTTCTAATACATTTTTTTTTGTAAATATTATTAATTTAAAAACTTGTTCTGAACTTATTTTTATGTTGGATTCTTGATTTATTTTAAAAGATTTTACCACCTGGCCCAAGATTGCCACAAACTATTGCAATGGATCCAAGCAATCTCCCATTGATATTGTGACTACAATGGTTCAGGGAAATCCTAACCTGACCTCATTTAACTTCACTAGTTTTGATGACAACTCCACCTTCATGTCAATCGTGAACTCGGGCGACTCCGGTAAGGATCACTGCTGATATTACTTGCATTCATTTCAATGAAAAGATTTGATGGTCTTTACAAAATATAGTAGCTAAAATTATTTAGCAATAACGGCCAAATGAGGAATACCCACTTACAAAACCAATCCTTAGGAAACGGTAACATGAGAAGCAACACATTAAAAGGTTGCACAAAAAAGTACAAAAGTGCGACCAGAGATGTAGGTGATGTATACTGTTAGAAAACAGAAGTATAAAAGTTATTTGATGCCTCTTTGTGTTACATGAGACCCACTGACGGTCATGCATCTATGTGCCAACTAGTGCACATAGAGTTGTTTTTGCAGTGTAAATGCTACATCTGAGCAGCATTAACCAGTCTATGTAAAGAGCCTGAGAAAGTGCTTCTGTCCCAGCTTTGTGGTTTAAATTTGGCGTAATATGTCCATTGTCTTCACAGTGGTGGTCAACTTGGATGACAAAAAACTGAAAGTGCAAGGAGGTGATCTTCCAGGTGTATACAACACCAAACAATTCCATCTCCATTGGGGTAATGGCAGCTCCTCGCCTGGCTCCGAACACACAGTGGATGGCAAACAATACCCAATGGAGGTACGAACGGTTGAACTTTATTTTCACTGCATTGTTTAAATATTCCCCCTCAAAGCCTGAGTACGGGAGGGTTTTCACGCAGAACCTGATTTCGCTGAGTTCGGCATGTCCCTGGGTCAACATCTTTGTTGACCCTGGAACAACATTGTGATTAGCCAATCAGATTTGAAGAACCAGTTTAAAGTCTTTGTGAAGTTTAGGCTTATAATCAGTGTTTGTACATCAGTGTCAGTCATCTATCATTTCCTCTGATTTTAGGCATTACTCATGGGTAGGTTTAGGTGTAGAGATATGGTCAAAACTAAAATGTTGGACCAGGGTCAACAAAAAATAATGACCCAGGATTATGCCTAACTCAGCAAAATCAGGACGTGCGGGTTTTCATAGTGATGCAACAGAAGAACTGTTTTGGTTCCATAAAGAACCTTTTTCTACAATAAAAACCCTTTTACAGAATGCTGTGCCATGCCTGCCAAACTTTTATTTTTGAGTTTATGAGATCATTCACTGGATGTGTTTTTATGTGTCTCATAGCTGCACATTGTAAATGTTCATTCAAAATACAACGGGGATGTCTCAGCGGCTCAAGCTGCCAAAGACAGCGCAGGACTGGCTGTTCTTGGTTTCTTCATTGAGGTGAGCATACCATTTATTAAATCCAGACAATACACACTTGACTTGGTTGTGTGCACATGCTTATGTATGTGTTTTCTTAAACTACTTTAACAGGGAACCAATGAAGAGAACAAAACAAAAAGCTGGGATATCCTAACATCATATTTGACAAGCATCAGCACTTCAGGTACACAAATAGTTTAGAAGCATCTTGAGTCAGCAGTTCTTTGAGCGATTGCTTAGTTCAGCCAAAAATCTACATGTATCCAAAGATATCTTGAACATTGTTTCAACTCTTTTCATCCGTACAGTGAAAGTCAGTGGGGTCCAAAACAACCACACTGACTTTCATGTTTTTGTGAATATTTGAAAGCGTTACTCCACCCCAAAATGAAAATTGTGTAATTAATCACTTACCGCCAGGTCGTTCCAAACCCGTAAAAGCTTTGTTCATCTTTGAAATCATGTGTATATGATACAAAATTTATTGCCATGCATATGATAGGCGGTAAAATTTTGTATGTCTATACCGCAATTTTTCTATTTTATTCTGCGTACTGTTTACGCTATAAATAATGACCTTATCCAAAGATTTGGCAACATAACAACATTTTACACAACCAGCGTACGCAGTTCTGTGTTAGACACAATGGAAAGAAGAGGTATCTTTTTTTTTTTTTTTTTTATTACGGGTTCGAAACGACATGGGGGTAAGTGATTAATGACAAAGTTTAGAAGTTGTGGGAAAGTTACCCTTTAATATATTTGGTAGTCTAATTTCACAATACAGACTTTTTTTTTTTGTACATTTAGGCAGTCAGACCTCGGACCTCATGGATCAAATCACACTGGACAGTCTGCTTGAAGGTGTGGACAGGACTAAATACTACCGTTACCAAGGCTCTCTAACTACGCCCAGCTGTAACGAGGCTGTGATTTGGACTGTGTTTAAAGAACCCGTCAAAGTCAGTCACGACTTTGTAAGTAAAGGCAACTATTTGGTACAATATTTCAGTGAAATCACATCTGTCTGTTCACGGATGACATCCTACATATTCTTATTTTAAAAAGTCACCGTTTACTTTATTTCTTCAAACAGATCAAACGCTTCAGCACAACTGTCCTTTTCAAAGATGCAAGCGCTTCAGTTCTGAACACCAACAACTTCAGAGGAGTTCAGCCGTTGAATGGCAGAGTAGTGACATCTCAGGTGATGCAGACAGCAGCACCTTCATCAGCAGCCACATCCACTTTATCTTTTATCACAGTAATTCTCTTCACCAGTTTGTGTTGGCTATAAAAATAACTTTCTGCACATTTTAGCAAAGTGGGCTGGTTTAATTAATTTCTCTCATAAATTTATGATTGACATTTTGATTTTGTCAGGTGAATCTTGGAAATACAAGATTCAAGTTATAGTCGATGACGCATAGCTGTTTCTATTTCTACCAGTTGTATTTCTATCGCTACCAAATGTATGTTTAAACGCACAATTTGTTATCTGTGAGGATAATGTGAGTCCTTAGATTATCAATTTATTTATTTTTAATCTCAAATGATTAGTGAAAAGGTTGAAATCATACAGGCCTCTTTTCTTTTGCAACACCTGCTGTTATCTTTAATTTTATTCAGCGTTGACTGTGTGTACGGTGTGCAATTCTATAGCATTTAAGATGATGTTTTAAATGGTTAAAGCATGACATATATTAAAATTTGTGTCCAGTTGAGTTCTTTGAAATGTTTAATGCTCAAGGCTACATTTTTTTTTTTTTTTTTTTTTTTTAAATTTTGTATCTGTATATGTTTTAAAATATAATCCATTCTTCTGTTTCCAATTTAGCCATTTTATAGCAAAATTTACCAACTACCCGCCCCTTCTGAGACTTAATTTCTTGGACAAACCTTTTTGTAAGTTCTCATCTTATGTTCCAGCATACAGCAATTCTGTGTTACTGTATAAAACAAATAGTTTACTGTATTTACAGGAACATTAAAATGAATATTCAGTGAGTAAATGATGACATAATTTTCCTTTTTGAGTGAACTATAAGTCGAATCTTAAAAATTATGTTTAGCTTAAGGGGTGAGAGGAACGAGAAGAACGTCTGTACTTAATACAAATTTGGTTAATACAAAAGGCGCGTTTCATCAAACAAAAGAGTCTCGTGACCCAAGCTCCAATTGTGCAAAAACGCTATTGGACTTGCTCAGTTTCTTCTTCTCCAAAATGAATATCATTTTTGAAGGCCTTAATGTGCTCGAAAACTCACAAAACTTGAAATGGCAAAATTACATCTGATAGGGGTTTCAGAAGTGGGTGTGGCAAAATGGCTCAATGGTGCCATGTATAATATTTATATATTACATCTAATATTTCAATGAAGTGACTACAAAAAATATACGACACCTACTCCTCAGAGAAGGTACCATCGGGTCCAACATGAGGTAAACTGACTATTATGCCTATACACTTCGGTTCAATAATGGTGTAAAGCCTAAATCTTGAGTAATGCAACAGGACACATTCGTCTCATAAGCTGCAGAGTCTTCCAACAGCAACATTCTAATAGTCCAGTCTTTTCAAAACTCCATCGGTGTTCGGTTGAAAGAAGAAATGTATATACACCTAGGATGGCTTTGGGGTGAGTAAAATATGGGGTAATTAGAATTTTTGGGTTAACCTCTTATAGACCCAGGGGCTATTTTGGGGAATTCCTCCTGCATTTTGCCTACCAAATTAAAAAGCTTCCCATACCCACATGCAGAGGTGTATATACACTCAACAAAATTATGAAAGCAACACCTTTGTTTCTGCTCCGATTTTTCATGAGATGGACTTAAAGATCTAAAATTCATTCCAGATACACAAT
>JAUMHG010000054.1:2435500-2450167 GCA_032359395.1 Enteromius anoplus | reverse complement strand
GTCCAGATTCTCCTGAAAGGATTGTCTGATTGTGCTATCTATCATTGGTATTTTATAAAATACTGCTGTTATGATGTGAAATAGTTCAAATCATTAACTTTGATCTTATTTTTTGAAATATACATTATTAGGTAGTAAAATACAGTACAAACAGCAGTGAATTCCACTAAAAAGCATTTGCCTTTCCTTTTTATTTATCCACAGGGGACGTTGCAATGAAAGTTGTATTCACAAAACATGTATTAATAGAGTTACATTTAATATCATAAAACAGGATGGTGCAGACCCATGATTGTGGCATGATGTATGTTGTACATTTAAATGACAAAAACCAGTTCCAGGTTTACTGGCTAGTTTCACAACCTTCAGGAATCTACATAGATGTTTTTTTTAAACCAGGAAACTGTAGATCATATGATCAGAATGTCAGGAAATAGTTCTGTTTACATGTTACCATTAGCAACAAAAAATAAACGTATTGTAAAAATGTTTTTTGTTGATAATTTTTGTCATAACTGCCTTACTGCCTTCTCTGAATCACCAGAGGGAACCTTCATCTGGGACTGAGCACACACCTGCACCTCATAACCACACCCACTCACTGATCACACACACCCAAACACCATTCAACGAATACTCTATTAACCCTTTAGCCTTCCTATTTTGGGAGTCACACTCATGGTCCTACCTTTCAAAAGTGACCGGACACCTGAAATTTAACTTTTTTGCAACCTCGTAAAATTAATGTAAAATTTTTTTTTTTATAATATTTTTTCTTTTGTATTTTGAAAGAATTTTATATTACTAATTAATATTTACGCAATATTAATTAACAATTTTTTATTCCCATTGAAAATAGTATTTTTTTCTCCCCCAATATTTTTAACATTATTTTATATTAATGTAGCATTTCTCATTTAAATAGAGACTAGACCTTTCAAATACATTTTTTTTTTACATGTTTTTTGCACCCCCTAGTCAAAGCAAAGAAAGAAAAACGTGTATTTGCATGGTGTAACCAATAGATGGCTCTATAGGAATCGTCTCGGTTACGTATTGTAACCCTCGTTCCCTGAAGAAGGGAACGGAGAAGTCACGTCGGTGACCAACAAATAGGAATCTCGCTTCGAGATGCGAAACTAACTTTGCGTGTATACAAACACAGCTGAACCCAATCGCCTTGCGAGTAGGTCAGCAAATTAGGTCATTAGGTTTTCGCTGAGGAGCCGAGCCGGTGTTACTGCCCCCTAGCGGTGGTACAGTCCCTATGGCGACGGGACGTTATGTCACAATACGTAACCGAGACGTTCCCTTTCAGTCGGTCACTATGACGTCACGTCGGTGACCGACGAATAGGGATCCCCACCAAAGCGCCATAGAGACTGTCCCTTCCAGCCCCATGTGAGAGTCACCAACCCCCTGTGTTTGGTCTGTAGGAAGGCCGACTCTGCACATGGACCTGTACCGCACTATAAGTAGCTGGACACTGGGATGCCCGAATAGGACGTGCGGAAAGACATTTCTCTCTAGAAGTAAGAGAGATCTCACATATATCATGAATGTATATGGATATAGGAAGAGAGAGTATTCTCAAACTGGGGAGGTAGAACCTACCTATGCCACCTGAGAAGCTCTAGGTTACACTCAGGGGCTCCCTAGCCCTATAGCGGATCTCAAGGATGCATCGCTAAGGGGTCTAACGTCAGATGCTCCGCAAAATCCAACTGCCGAGGGGACGGAGGTTTCTACTAAGGATTAGTGGAGAAGGATAACAAGCCGACCGAACAGGTCCTACTCCTGCTCTTCAGCTCTGTTAGAGGTGAGAACACGGGCCGAAACCGGTTCCACACGAAGGCTATAGAATCTAGCGAATGTGTTAGGGGTCGCCCAACCAGCAGCTCTACAAATGTCAGCAAGCGAGGCGCCACGAGCTAACGCCCAGGACGACGCTACACTTCGAGTTGAGTAAGCGCGTACACTGAGGGGACAGGGCACACCCTGAGCCTGATATGCCAGGGTGATGGCATCCACTATCCAGTGGGCCATCCTCTGCTTTTTTGCCAACCTCCATGACACACGAAGAGCTGGTCTGAGGTCCTGAAACTCTGTGTGCAGTCAACGTAACATTTTAGTGCTCGGACGGGACACAGGAACAGTACGGTTGGGTCTGCCTCCTCCGAGGGCAGTGCTTGGAGGCTCACTACCTGATCTCTGAAGGGAGTGGTAGGAACCTTGGGCACGTAGCCGGGCCGTGGCCTCAGTGTTACCTGGGAATCCTGGGGCCCGAACTCGAATGCCTGCAGGTCCCCTACCCTCTTGATGGAGGCCAATGCAAGCAGGAGGAGCGCTTTCATTGAAAGGAACTTTAACTTGACTGACTGCAAAGGCTCAAAGGGATCCCCTCTCAATGCTCGTAGCACAAGAGAGAGATCCCAAGAGGGAACAGTAGGAGGTCTAGGAGGATTTAACCTTCTAGCCCCCCTAAGGAACCTGATTGCCAGATCACGCTTACCCATAGACCTGTAATTGACAGGGTCATGATGTGCTGCGAAAGCAGCTACATAGACCTTAAGAGTGGAGGGAGACAGTCTTCGCTGCAACCCTTGCTGTAGGAAGAGAAGCACAATTCTGATCGGGCATCTACGGGGATCTTCTCCTTGAGAAGAACACCAGTCAACGAACAGGTTCCATATCAACGCGTAGGCAGCTCTTGTTGAAGGCGCTCTCGCAGAAGAAATGGTGTCAACTACCCCTTGAGGTAGGTCACCTAGAACCTCTGCGTCCCGTCCAGGGTCCAGACGTGGAGTTTCCACAAATCAGGGCGTGGGTGCCAAAGGATGCCCCGTCTCTAAATCAGTAGATCCTTCCTCAGAGGAATCGGCCAGGGAGGGACTGTCACAAGGAGCATGAGTTCGGGGAACCAGGTCCAGTTGGGCCAGTAAGGGGCTGCCAGCAGGACCTGCTCCTTGTCCACCCTGACCTTGCACAGGAATTGTGCGAGAAGGCTTACTGGGGGAAACGCATATTTGCGTAGATACTTCATCACTGTCACAACCAGACTGGCCCCACCACTCCCGGAAGTGGAAGCTCCACAGTCGCTGCCAGCACGAGCTCCAGATCGCAGAAGCGTGATAGGGACTTCCCCACCGCCCATGTAATTCAGTCTGGTCCGCAGCTCCGAGATAGTCATCTTCCCACAAGATGAACATGAACCATGCATGTTAAGCAGTGTTCGTGACTGTCCGCTTGCGTCAGGTAACAGCCACATCCAACAATGCACGGTCTGTATGACATCCTCGAAAGGAGCGTCTTGAAAAAGACGTACCAACCGTAAGTACTCTAGCTTTTGCTCTTTTTGTGAAAGGCTGAAGCACGCAGGGAAGATGGCCGCTCGGTAAACAAATGCTGATAGTGTCTACTGTCTACTGCCACTCGACTGGAACCACCGTCGCAGCAACGGCGTAACACCAGCCTTTCTTCTGTCGATCGCAGCGTTCGCATGAACTGCTCGGCTCTGAAGCGAAAAGCTAATGAACGCTGGATTTGCTGACCTACTTATACTGGCAAGGCGATTGGGTTCAGCTGATCCTAATCAGTGTATGCCAATGAAAGTCAGAAAGAGTTTGTTTGGTATCTCGAAGCGAGATACTGCTTCATATTTTGTGGACAATTGTTGAATAAATGAGCCTGTCCTCCAACAGGCTCCAACCTTATTGTGACCTATACTTATGTTTTGAAGGTACGCACCATCTATTAGGCATAAAAATAATGATAATGTCGTCATGAAATGACGCTTGACTGTGATTACCAATCAAATCCATGTTTTGTTTAAATGCAGTGTTTTTACTGGGATCTTATGGTAATTAAAACATATTTAACCAGGTTTAATTTGTACAAATGACAATACCAACCCAACCCTAAACCTACACGTTACAAATATTGAGCAAATCATGATTTATAGGGTTTTATGAACTCATGCGTTCTCTTGGTTCGAACCTATGATCGCATGTCTCTACAAACTGAGCTACACCAACCCTGAATCACGTGGCGGATACATAACATAAATATGCAAATGTTCAGTTGCTGATTGGGGCGTAATTTTAGTATACGCTCTGATGGGTTGTATTTCACTGCCATTGTACAAACGGCTTATATGGCCATATTAGTTTGAGGACAGGTTGGAATAAATGTGTCATTTTCTGACTGACCGCAAACATTTATATATGTCTTAATAAACATGACTTACTGTGATGGTGTTTTGGGTCGAGGTTTTGGCGGTTTAGGTAAGTGTGTTGTAGGATGATTTGGGGATGGTGTTGTCAAGATGCTCTTGCTTCCTGTCAAGACACAGCCAAAACCACAGTGACCAATTTAGATTTATTGGTCAGCTGAGTATAAATGCTACGTCACAGCATATAGACAAACAGGAAACTCCAACAAACAAGTTGGTCGGTGGATTCAGAATCTTATGAAAAACAACAGTCATGTTCACACTGCACCAACAGACACCAACCAACTCTCACTGACTGGGAAAAAAATTGATTATTCTATTGTATATCCACAATCCAAATTTGACTCTTATTGATGTCTTTGTGTGTCATTCTTTACATAAAAAGACAGCAAATAAAACGAAAGAGGCTGTATGTGAAGCCGTGGTTGAAATTGATGAAAGTAAGCACACTATTTAATTTTGGGGTGATCTGCTTCAAATGCCAGAACAGATAACTAAAGCTTCTGAACATGCTCCTACCGTAAAGAGACTGAATGGCAAAGCGATCATCTTCTGGAAGTCTGTAGGATGTGTAATGACCAACAGGACCATTGTAGTACGGCTGCATGATGGATGGATGAGAGGAGGAATGAGAGAGACCCAGGGCATGACCGAATTCATGCACAGCCACCGCGAACAAATCAGTGCCTCCGTTATCTTCTAAACAAGATAAAAAGAAGAGCTGTTCATGTATGCATGATAACATTTGGAAATGGGAGATTTATCAGCTGAGGTCACTCTTGGCTGCTTAAATGCAAGACAAACATCTTCAAACTACATTTTTTCTATGTAGACGATTAATCAAAATGTACAACACTGATCTAAACTGAAAGAACACCGAATTAAACTGAGATGAGAAATGATACTACTTTCTCTAGTGCACCTAAAACTGAACTGGTGAATTATACAGAAACATAAAGCAAACATTTTGGAAACACAACCACTGTTAGTTTCCTGTTTATGAATGTGAATCTGCTTTCTTTGAAGCATTATTCTCCTGTGGAATAATCAGGCAGAAACATTTCTAATGGCAAGAACGCTGGGTTTGATTAATCCATAAATATTCTGTAATCATTGGGACTATCACTGATCTATAAATCACTGACTGAATAAATTCTCTTGCCTGAGGCAGTCCAGGTCTCCTCATCGTCAAAATGTGTATCCCCGGAAATATCAGCCTCCCCTGGGAAGAAGGCATGAGCAAGTGTTCCTCCCCTCCCGTCAAATGGATACCCGTCATCATGGAGCGATTTAGCAAAAGAGATCTTGATATCAGCTCTGTTATACTTGCTCGAGGATCTTTCATCAAATTTGAGGTTGGTGACATCACTCCAGGCTTTGAAGGCATAGTACATTATATTCTGCACGTCACTGTGTTGAAGGTACGGAGGGAGAGATGGGTAATTCAGGATGCTAGTGAAACAAAGAGACACAACGACAAGTCAGTGACTGGAGTTGTTGAAAACGACTGCGGGACTGTGTTTGTTTATCAATACAGACCTCCATGTGATGTCAGACTTTTTCCAGCGAAGCCCAGTGGTAGCATATCTTCTTTTCCTCCTTCGCTTTTTCAGCATGTCCTCAGAGCCTATAATGTCTGGCAGTGAACACCGTGGCTTGTTCATCAGTTCCAGGGTGTCACTGTCTGAGAAGCACAGGACAGAAGGTCCCAGATCAATATATAGACTTACAGAGAGATACAGAGCCCATTACAATGCATGAAATAAAAACCAATGAGTAATTCTTTCTCTAGAAATGTATTGACAAAACCAGTTACATCTCAGGAAATCAATCACTCCAAATAGCTTGGGTTTATGAAGAATGGAAAACTAAGTGTTTTGGCTTAATGTGATTTTGAAAAACCAACAGGGGCATCATTGCAGAAGAAAAAAAAACTGAAAAAAAAAAGCCTTGTGAAGCAATGCCGTTTGAACACTTCCTGCATGTGTTGCATGTACCAAGTGTGCCTGTCTCTTTGAGGCCAGCGAAACGCTGCATTTCTCTGATGGCTCTCTCAATGCCTTCTTTAGTCTGCAGCTTTCCTGTGCGGGGGTCCGGAGGGGGCAGATATCCATACCTGCTTAACCAATCCTAAAAATCACAAATGGTATTTAAAAAAACATTTTAATAGGCTGATAATAACTTTAGGACCATGGAAACTTAAATACAAAAGTATGCAACAAACAAACCATCAAAAATTGGGCAGGGCTTTTACTGTGAGGTTGATTTACAACCGGAGGAGGATGAATTCTCTCTCTCTCTGTCTGTGCGCGCATATGTGTTTTGCTGTTACCATAAACAAGCTTGAATCTGACTTTATTAGCTCTAAGTTACCATACACACGACTGGCCTAATGGATAGGGAGTTGGACTTGAAACCCATAGGTTGTGGGTTCGAGTCCCAGGTCCGGCAGGGATTGTGGGTGGGGTTAGTCAGCGCTCTCTCCACCTTCAATACCACGACTGAGGTGAGACCCTTGAGCAAGGCACTGTTCCCCCAACTGCTCACCTGTAAGTCGCTTTGGATAAAAGTGTCTGCTAAATTAATAAATGTAAATGTATACACATCAGTGGTTTGGGGACCTACTCTCGCGAAGCGCACTTAAAAATAAAAAATATTTTGCATTTAAAAAAAATTTTTTTTTTAAACCTTTTATCAGCTTATGTGGGGTCTACAACAAAGGAATTGCTGACCTTGTCCTATGAGAAGACACATTTGTTCTATTATTCATGACTGCACGTGTAGCCTACTGCCTTTGACAGAGCTTCAGACTAAGATTTCCTGTAGTAAATCACAAAAAAGTGAGAGACAGAAAAAGTATCGCGTAAACTGTGAATCTTTAACACTTTTCTTTTCGAAAAAAAAAAAAAAATCCCAGTTTCTCTTACATGGAAAGTTTTTTTCTCCATTTCATGTCAAGTACAACTGTCCAATTAACAATCTACCCAGTTTTAAGTGCGTTACACCTCACTTGGCTTCATATTCTTGAAAGATTCTTCATTCACTTGGCAACTCATTTTGGCCCCTAGATGTTCCTCTTCTTTTACAAAAACTCGGAAATTCCACTGACTAATAAACTTGAAACTGGCACACAGGGATTTTACACATATAAAAGTATGCTCACATACCCACATCAGAAAGAAAAAAAACCAATACAACCCAAACCCACATATGACATGGTACAGTGTTTGTTTTCCTATTTATTCAAATATGTAGTAGTATATTTCTTATAGTATTGCAGAAAGCTCTTCTTACCACACCCCGAGAGTACTGGTCCGGCATCGGAGCCAAATCAACCGGAGAGATAAACACAAGCACAGTGCAGGTCAGGTAAACCAACCAAAGATATCCTGAGACAGACATCTGCCTGGATGGAATAAAAATAAGCAAACAGCCGCAGATAATTAAAAGGATTTGTTTTTGTTCTAAGGGTAATGTAGCTTATTTTCTCATACCGTTATATGCGTTACTCTTGCTACTTCAGTTTAGCCCTCTAAGGACTAGGCAGGGCTAAAACCAATCGATGAGGAGTGTTCTCTCTCTCTCTCTCTCTCTCTGTCTCTCTCTCTCTCTCTCTGTTTGTCTATTTGGAAAAATCTCTATAAGAATCTCTCACATCCTGCTGAATGAATTAACTATTGCTTAACTGGATTAAATATACATAATTAATATTAACATTAATTATTCAATTCTGCGTTCATTAAAAACAAGTTAAATGTTGCCATTCTTAGATTCTGCATGACATAAATCAGTTAAAAACCCCACTGAAACCCACAAAACTCTCACACCCATAACTGAAAGAAAGCGGATGCTTCCTATGTAACAAACTGTTATACCACTCATATTGCTCTATTTCTTAAAAGCTGTCACCCTCAGTAAAACACATTAGAGTGATTATCACACAAAAGCTGAATGTGTGTTTTTCTTTAATCTGCGATATTTCATAATTTCCAATAAAAAAAAAGTAGTGAAAATACTTTTTATATTGCTAAGGTTTTATATATAATTGAGATTTGAATGACTCAAATGAAACTTTGCAAAAATAATACCTAAAACAGGATAGTGTGACAGGAAGAAGTGACAGGAAGATCACAGGGGACCAGGAAATCTACAGATCTGTGTGTGTGAGTGTGTGCATGTTTTAAGTTTACTTTGAAGTTTAAGGCCCCCGTGTATTAAACAGAAGTTTAAACATCTGATGATGATGCAAAGTCACGCAGTTTTTAAACACTCTTAGTCATAGGACATATTTCAACATATTGCTCAACATACAGGAAATGTGGTAGGTGATGAAAAAACAGGACTTTGATTAGCCATATCAAACCAAGACAGATATTGTTCATAATATGTGCTGATACTGAGGTGGTCACATTAGCATTAGTAAAGGCTGGTGAGTGTATTGCTCTCGTTTCAGAGAGTTCCCACGCTCATAAGTTTAGCATGAAAAATTTCCCCCACACAAGAAGCTTGGTTTAAAATTAACTTCCATGTAAGCTGTTGACTATTGACAATCGATTTTTTTTTTTTGTCAAATGTGAACATAGCTTGACTTTGCTTTTATACAACAGTTCAGTAAAGCATACATTAGAATTGAATATGCAAATAATATTGGGAAAGAAATTCTCAAAGCAAAATCAATAATTCAATCAAGTAAATGATACTCTGACTCAAAGTTAATACTTCATGGAAGTTTGTTTTGAAATAAACAAATACATTAAAGTAAAAGTGACTTTTTATTTAACATTATATATATTGTATAACACTATTCATATCTTGATTCTCATAGTTCTCTGAGTTGTGATTTTATTTTGTTTAAATCTCAAACAATGTAGACTCTTGCAATTTTTAGTTTAAATGTTACGAAAACTTTTTCCTCAGAATTGTGAGTTTGTAGAAACAAAGTATAAATGGTAGATCAACTATAAATACAGTTCCACAATTTGTTTATTTTTAATCGCATGTCAGAAATGGGCTTCCATACATGTTACTAATAAATAACCTGCGAATTGAATTCATTTGTACACACTGTAAAAAAGTCCTGTAGAAATTATAGTATTACTGGCAGCTGGATGCCAGTAACTTACTGTAGATTTAAATGTTATTTGTTCAAATATATATAAACATTAAAAAGATAAAAGTCTTTATCTTTACAGGAAAAAAGAAATAAAATAACAGCCTCATGCAAAGCACTTCTGGGAACCAATTTAAGCAAAAAACTTAAGGATTTCTGATTCCCAAAATGCTTTGTATGAGGCAGTTTTTAATAGTTTATGGTTTCTAATAAATGTAGGAAATTGCAAAGTCTACATGTATTGTGTCCTCGGCTGCAGCTCATTAGGCCAGGGCATAAGAGCGCGTCTCTCAAAGCTCAGACGAGAAACGCTCTCTGCTCGACAAAGACGCTAACCTTGCCTCTATTTTGCCCTTAGAAAGCAGCCATGACTGATAGTTCACCTCCACTGAGACGTCTCCAGTGGTGACGCTGCAAAGACTGAGCACAGCGCACCGAGCACTAAGGAGCTCCTCTCTTCTCCTCACAACCCACGCCGTACACCCCCTGACTTAAGAGAGAACCACACTTGAAACAGCGAAACACTCTCTGTCCCCGTTTATCTCAGTTTCCCCTTATATACACCCCAGGGGGTGAAGCCTCCCTCCCAATCCACCTGAACATCCACCAACACTTCCCAATTGCAAAAGGGAATAAAGTGCAACATTAACATAAAACACATTGTTTTCAACAATACAATAAAATTCTGAACACGTTACAATATCAACAATCTCAAGGTTACAAGACCATCTCCAGAGATCTAGATTTGCCTTTGTCCACAGTGCGCCACCCATGGCACTGCAGCTAATCTCCCTGGGCATGAACGGAAGAGAAAAATTGTTATAGTTATAGTTAACTTGCTATACCCACATGGAAAGAATCTATCTGAAGATATATGCGCATATATGAAACCTATATGCAGTATATAAGCGCACATATGAAACCTATATGCAGTATATATGCACATATATGATAATATGTATGCGCATATATGAAACCTATATGCAGCATATAAGTGCATATATGAAACTTATATGCAGTATATATGCACATATATGATAATATATCTGCTGCATATATGCGTATATATGCCACATATAGGAAAAATTGAGGTGCATCTATGTGCATATGCAGGCCATATAGGTCTCTTGTATTGCTTCTTTTAATTTTAATAATTTAAATTTAAAAGAAAAAGTCTTGGTCTAATGGATAGGGAGTTGGACTTGTAACCCAAAGGTTGGGGGTTCAAGTCCCAGGTTCAGCAGAGATTGTAGATGATGGAAATTAATAACCAGCTCTCTCTCCACCTTCAATTTCATGACTTAGGTGAGGCACTTGGATGGGTTAAAAGTAATTTTTATATATTTTAATAATTTTACGAATATATAGGTAAACATATATGTGAACATATAGGTGCATATATGCACACATATATAAATTCATATATGTACATATAATATAGGAAAACTGCCAATTTTATATATGTCACATATATGTACGCATATTTTAATATTATATAGGTAAACATATAGGTGAACATATATGTGCATATATGTACATATAATATAGGAAAACAGCAAATTGTATATATGTTACATATATTAAAAACCTATTTCAAAACCTATATTAAAACATATATGTTTATATAGGTTTTTTTCCCTGTAGGTAGTTAGGTAGATTAGTTAGGTAGATCTTGTGTCTTCCAGCAGGACAATGCCCCCAAACATACTTCAAAAAGCACCCAGAAATGGATGGCAACAAAGCACTGGAGAGTTCTGAAGTGACCAGCAATGAGTCCATATCTAAACCCCATTGAACACCTGTGGAGAGATCTTAAAATTGCTGTTGGGAAAAGGCGCCCTTCCAGTATAGACCTGGAACCGTTTGCAAAGGAAGAGTGGTCTAAAATTCCAGGTCAGAGGTGTAAGAAGCTTATTGAAGGTTATAGGAAGCGACTGATTTCAGTAATTTTTTCTAAAGGGTGTGCAAACAAATATTAAGTTAAGGGTGCCAATAATTTTGTCCAGCCCATTTTTGGAGTTTTGTGTGACATTATGTAAAATTAGCTTTTTTCCTCCCTTTTTTGGTTTTGTTCCATTAGACACAAAGGAAACCAACATGTGTGTCACGCCCTTGTCTTCGTTCTATGTCACAGTTTTGTTTTTGTTTTAATATTTTCTGTGTTTCCTTATTTGGTCATGTTCCTGTTCTTGTTTAGTTGATTAGTTAACCCTTGCCACCTGTGTTCCTCACCTGTCTCACTTCTTCCCCAGTGTTTAAAAGCCCATTTTATTCTGTCCAGTTTGTCGTTCGTCAAGGTTGCTGTATATGTGTAGATTGCATCTTTGTGAATTATCGTGTGAAGTAAAGTTTATGTTTGAACCGTCTGCAGTATCAGCGTCTGGATCGACATGCACCGTGACAATGTGCATAGCAAAACATGTGTCAATGCAATACTTTTCTGTGAGAAATAGATTGTCAGGAAAAAATTCAGGGGTGCCAACAATTTTGGGAAATTGAACTCTAACTGTAAATCTCTGCATTGCTTCATCTTTCTTTTTGTGTTGCATTGACATCAATTCTTTTCGCTTCTACTTTTGATGACAAAATCAAACAAAGTTATTAACATGGCAGACAGCATAAAACACACATGAAAATATCTGTGAGCTCAATTTCCTGCTGTTTGAAAGTGCCTGCAAACCATCAGTGCTACGCGACATGCACAGTGACAGAACGAACGACCGAAACCGAATGAGGAGGATGATAAGCCCCGAGGAGATCCTCCACTGCCTCCTCAACGGGCTCACTCCTCTCCCCAGCCAGCATGAGCAACGGCCAGGAGACCAGACTCCGTTGCCCGACTCATGGCTTGCGCGTTGGTGTAACCCTTTTGTGGGCCGACATGCCAGCTCTCATCCCCGCTGATACCGACCCGGCGTTCACCGATCCAATCACCGACTCACAGCCGGTAAAGCGTTTCTTCAAGCGCTCGCTGCAGGAGTGCATCCCCGAGTTAGCGCTGCAAGAGCGCATCTCCAAGCCCGCATCTCCAAGCCTGCGCTGCACAAACGTCTATCAAAGCCCGTTCCAGCCCCAAGATTGCGGCCGGTAATGCCGGTGCCAGCCCCAAAAGACTCAAATTTGTTAACCCCCGGAAGAGGTCCTTGAGATGTGGCAGGAAAAACTGATCTCAAAACCGGTTCCAGTGCTACAGCCCAAGTTCACGCTGCCAGAGCCACAACCCGAGGTCCCTCGACCTTACCTCCAGCCGTCGAAGCCAGAACTCCGCCTCGTCCCATGGACCCATCGACTTCTCCATGGGCCCAAGCTCCCTCCTCTCCTGCAGTGCCCGTCGGTCCACCAGCTCCACTGGGCTTGATCGTCCCCCCAGCTCCGCCTTGGTCGTCGTCGACCATCCGTCGCCTCTGGACACCACTCCTCCGGCTGCACCTCGTCCCTCCGTCCTGCCGGCTCCACCTTGGTCCTCTCTCGCTCCTGCTCCGCTGTGGCCCTCCGGATCCCCTTATCCGTGTCAGTCACCGGCACCATATGTTCCGCCTTGGCCCTCTGGACCTTCACCGTCGGCCTGGTTCTTCGGCTTCCTGTCCTCCCCTTCAGCTCCGCCCCGTGGCCAGGACGCCGCCCTCCCTCAGTAGTTGAGTTTAGGTTTCGAGGACGCACCTTCCGGGAGGGGAGTATAATGTTACGCCCTAGTCTTCGTTCTATGTCACAGTTTTGTTTTTGTTTTAGTATTTCCTGTGTTTCCTTATTTGGTCATGTTCCTGTTCTTGTTTAGTTGATTAGTTAACCCTTGCCACCTGTGTTCCTTACCTGTCTCACTTCTTCCCCAGTGTTTAAAAGCCCATTGTATTCTGTCCAGTTTGTCGTTCGTCAAGGTTGCTGTATGTATGTGTAGATTGCATCTTTGTGAATTATCGTATGAAGTAAAGTTTATGTTTGAACCGTCTGCAGTATCAGCGTCTGAATCGACATGCACCGTGACAATGTGCATAGCAAAACAATCAAGGCATTCCTTTTCTGTGAGAAATAGATTGTCTGGAAAAATTTCAGTGGTGCCAACAATTTGGGGAAATTTAACTCTCTAAAATTACCTACTGTAAATCTCTGCATTGCTTCCTCTTTCTTTTTGTGTTGAATTTACATAATTTCTTTTCACTTCTAATTTTGATGGCAAAATCATACAAAGTTATTAACACGGCAGACAGCATAAAACACACATGATAATATCTGTGAGCTCAATTTCCTGCTGTTTGAAAGTGCCTGCAAACCATCAGTGCTACTCTCTCATCTTTCCCCAACCCCCCAACTGCCAGAAAGGGCATCTGAAAGCACTATTAGTGGTACATGACACTGTATTGCTAATGCCTTGAGAGAGAGAGAGAGAGAGAGAGAGAGAGAGAGAGAGATAGGGAGAAGGAGTGGGAGGAAGAAGGATGCGCAGTGAAATACTAAAGGCCAGACGATCTGGGTGAAATCCAAATGCCTCAATAAAACTATTTAAAGCTAATAACTAATCAAGTCGTTTTGTTGTATATTTAAATATATAAAACTAGTAAATAGGATATACATTAGTAATGGAAGTGAAACTATTAACAGGCGTACAGTGGAAAATGTTCATATGCTTATTTGGTGAAATGGAATATTTGATACAAACACACAGTTCATCATCGCAAGATAAATATTTTATTAAAGGGTTTAATGCATACATGAAGCAGGTTGACTTTCCCGAGTGAACACAACATCCACATACAGTACAGTAGGGTTAGGAAATGACATTGACAACCTTGGATGTTAGTATAGAAAAATATTTTAAAATACCAGTTTAAAGGAATTAAGTTTTGGAGAAATTAAGCATAACACATCACAGTAATCCACACGACTCAAATCCATTTTAAATTATGGACTCGAGTTCTGCCCAGAAGAAACAGTTTTAAGCTAAAACACATTAATTCTGGATTTGTTTCTCACAAAAACACAACTTTTCAATTTACAATTCATTAACTGAAGGAAGGGAGTGCTGTGGATTACGTGGATTATTGTGATGCTTTTATCAGCTGTTTGAACTCTCAATCTGATGACACCCATTCACTGCAGAGTATCTACTGGTGATGTTATGTAGTGCTTAAATTCTCCAAATCTGTTCCAGGGAAGAACCAAACTCATCTACATCTTGGGTGACCTGAGGATGAGCAAATATTTAGCAGATTTTCGTTTTTGGGTGATCTATTCCCCTTTAAGTGTGGCTGTCGTTAACCTCTTACACTCTGCGGCCATTTTGGGGAATTCCCCCTGCATTTTGCCTACCAAATTAAAAAGCTTCCCATAC
>JAUMHG010000054.1:2409208-2435400 GCA_032359395.1 Enteromius anoplus | reverse complement strand
TATGGGGTTATTGGTGCATGCAAAGGGTTAAAAATTCAAGGCACAACTTGAATGTAATTCCGCAGAGTTTAAGGGGTTAAATTAAAAGTGAGATTCTGAATATTCTGAAATTAATGTGAATTTTTTCATGTTGTACTGATGAAATGTAATTTAAAAGAATAGAAGCTATTTCAGTAGAGCTTTCAAGCCGCATTGTAAATCATTATTCCTCTCCTTTACACATAAACACACAGACACACACACAAAGAGAGAAAGAGTCCTTGCATTCATACATAATACAACACAGAGATAGTTTCCTAATATTCAAACATTTTCCCATAGTCATAAATATATACTGTTCAATAAAAATACTTTGGCTTACCAGGTGAGATATGCTGGAGATTTGTTTGGGTGATACATTTTGCATATAGTACTCATTGATGCTTTTAGATTGTCACTGCTTTCTGCTTTTTAAAACAATCAGTTGATTGTAAGTCATTGATTAAGTGCAAAAATGACCCTGTTCTGATTAAACTCGTCACTTGCTTTGATTATCGCAAGCTTGTAAAAGGGTAAGGTCATAAACATTTCATAAAATGTGATATATCACATATCTGATGCTAATAACTATCACAACAAATAAATTACTTTAAATCTCCTGTTACCCTAAAATCCGCTAACCCCTTTTATCCTCTGGGGTTTGACCCCAGCAATTTAACCTCCATTAATTTTTTTTTTTTTTTGCTAAAATGTTAGTGTCAGGTAATTGATGTCTTTATTGACTTATTAACAACACTCTGGAATACAGAAGAATTAGGTTTTCCCCTCCTCCATGGCATGGGAAACATCAAAGTCTCTAGTGAGAATTATGATTCACCCTACCCCCATGTCATGTGAGCTGTCAGTGGTTCTCGCAATACTACAGGTATGGTTGTGCTAGTTTTTTTTTAATTGTTATTTTTATTATACTTAACACATAAAATGATAGTGCATATTTTAAAATCATAGCATGTTATAGTGACCTCAATATCACCCAAAACAAATGTGTGTACATTTTGTCATATTTCTTATGCTTTATACAGCTAAAAGACCCTGGTGAGGAACACCAATGTGACAAAATGTGTACAGGGCATTCAAAAAATAATATCATGTTTATTTTATGTTTACTAAATTTTCCTCATTAAATTAGGAAAAGTCATTCAATTTGAAGCCGAAAAAAAAAAAGTCAACTATATATGTACACACGTTGAACATTGAATGGGAATTTTTTTTTTTTTTTTTGAGTCAATTTGACCCTAAGGATAACAGGAGGGTTAGTAAGAAAATTAGAGAGAAGAGATGAGGAATTACCATACAATAAGCTGAAACAACAGTTATGTTATTAAAACCTCATAAAATGCTTCCCATTTCTGTGAAGTTGCTACCAGGAACTTAGGCAATGATTCTGAAGCGACATTTGCAGAAACAAACAAAAAAAAAACAGCACAAATGTCATTGCACAATGCTTCATCGTATTAATCATATACATTCCTGTTTGTCTGAAATTGAATGGAAGCAAATATAGCACACTGTCATCAGATCTAAAAATAAAATAGATGTGCATGTCAAATCAGGGACTTTTGTCCTTTAGGTTTGTAGGCTTGTCTTAGTACTGTTTAGACTTGTGTAAACATACATATTTAGTACTCTAATGCATTATTCTACCTTTCTTTTTTTTCACTGCAGTCTAGCCCAATACTGCCCCATATTCTGATCATTTCCTGGTACCTGGACAGGAACAGAAACGCCTGGAGAAATCAAACCTAAAGCAGAAAAAGACAAGGAAATCAATGCTTTTTATCTATAAAAAGAACAAATCACCTTATAATCAAAATGTACTTGAGTTTGTGTCTTCATCAGAAACAACTTAATCCTCTGCAGTGAATGGGAGCCGTTCGAATCAGGGTTTAGATATAAACATCGCAGTCATACACTTACTCCACACCACTTCAGTCCATAACGTTTCACTGCTCAGATTGATGGACTGGAGTGGTGTGGATTACTTGTGATGTTTTTATCAGCTGTTTAGACTCTCATTCTGACAGCGCTCATTCACTACAGAGCATCCCTTTGTGAGCAAGTAATAGAAAGTAAAATTTCTCCAAATCTATTCAGATGAAGAAGCAAACTACATCTTGGATGGCCTGAAGGTGAGCAAATATTAATGTTTTTGGCAAACTAGTAATTTAAAACAACCACTAAACAAATAACTAAACCAATAAATAGATTTGGGCTTTTGAAAGTGTTTCAAACAGTAGTATTTTGGATCTTGGGATGTATAACAGATTATAGCTAGTAAATAAAGAGCTAGACTCACCTGTGCTGGTGTTAGCTGAAGGTGGAGGTGGTAGATGGGGAGAGGAGTACGATGTCTCAAACGAGCGAGGGGCAGACGGGGACGGAGGCAGCATGCATGAGTATGAGGAGGCAGGTGGAGAAGGAGCCGACTGCAAGGAAAAGTCCAATAATAAAAACGAACAAAAACAGAATCATTTAAAATAGTATGCAGTGACATGCAGTGAAGAACACAGTATATTTAATTTATAACAATATTAGTACATTAATATATTTGACAAAATGTCAAACAATAAGCATTGCAATACATAAATATACTATACATTCAGATTTTGATCATTTAACATGATTTGTTTGATATTAAGTGATACTAGTGTTTCACCTGTACTACTAAATATTCAGCCATTGTAAAAACAAGGCCATTTTCTAGCCATCACTCATTCCAGTTTCATTGTCACCACAAGAGGACGCTAAAACATAAGAGTACGGATGCACAAAGCCCTGGTAGAGTCTCACCTGCACCCCGGAGTAGACTGACAGAGAGCTGTAACTGGGGAGAGCCGTGTCACTCTGACTGAGCATGGATGCTGAACAGACACAAAGATGTGAGAAGAAAAAAAAAAGGTGAGGGACAGTCTAACCATTAAGGAGTATATATATATTAATATATATTATATATATTAACACAGAAGATAAAGCACCCTCATGCTATTTGTAACTCTTTGTTTTTGTCCTTTTTTATTATTTATTTATTTATTTACATTTTTTGCAATGTTACACCATGGTATACAGTCCAGTCTTTCATTGTCAACTACCCATATGATTGTTAAGAATAATTATAAATTAATAAAAATAGTTACTAGGCTACTACAGCGTGAACAACACCATGAACTAACACAAACTGAATTATAAGAATTAGCCAATGCAAGTGACCAAACATTGCCAAACAAATAAAAATCTTACATTATAGCTTTTTTGAAGTCAAAAACAAACAAAAACATTTTATTTAGGTGAATCAAGTATTATTCCAACAACTTCCAAACTGATTTAAAGTGCTTTTAAATGTTTTTGAAGGAATAGTTTACCCACAAGTGAAACTTCTGTCATCATTTACTCACCCTTGAGTAGTTCCTGACCTGTATGAATTTCTTCATACAGATTCGAGGGAATAAACAATGACAGAATCTTCATTTTTGGGTGAACTATTCCTTTAAGTTCACTGGAAACTTGAACCCATGCACAAGCAAAAAAAAAAAAAAAAAAACCCAGTAGTATTCAAATTTTTCATTTACGTAAATCTCCATTCCCACCTGCACTGTTTCCATGCGGATGATGATAGACAGCTGAGTTGAAGGGTGTGCTCAGTGAAGCATGTGTTTGTGTACAGGAAGTCCCGCCTCCAGACCGCCTCTGGTTTCTAAGCTTCTCCTCGCGCCTCCATTTGGCTCTTCGATTGGAAAACCACACCTGACAATCAAGATCCAAAGGATATGTAATATATGAAATCATCTATTATATTTATTGTGCTGCTTTTGTGAAGTCAACATGTTGCTGAGGGCAGAGACATACTTGTATCCTTGCCTCTGGAAGGTCGATTTTGTTTGCAAGTCGTTCTCGTGCGAATACATCTGGATAATGTGTTCTCTCAAACTCTAAGCGAAGATTAGTAATTACTGTTTTTTTTTCTTTTAAATAAATGCTTGGTTTTAATTATTTATTTATTTTTCATTCAATGCAATATTATACTTTTAAAGTTTTTTCTTACCCTTCTCCAAGGCCTCGATCTGCTCTGTTGTGAAGCTGGTTCTGTTACGCTGAAGCTTCCTCTTCAGCTGCAGTCTCAGCTGAGACTCTTCTCCCTCATCTCTTTCCACGTGTCCTCTTTCACTCGTCATCCTCCTATCTGTCTCCACCATGCATCCATCTGAAACTAGATTAAAAAAATTAGTTCTAATCTGTAGAATGAAATTGTGGAAGCATATGAATTCTTAAGGATTAGTTCATAGAATTATTTTACTATTTACAATAATAATAAATCATCAAAACACAAGTGGTAGTAAGTAACCAAAACGGCTAAACAAATAAAAAGTCTTAAATTGTATCTTCTTTAAAACAAACTAACTTACAATTTTAGCTGAAGTAAATTTATTCAAAACTGTCCCGTTAAGTATAAGCCCTTAAAATTGTTGGAAACAGAAGTTCAGACCTGTTTGTTAATAAAATACACATACGTTATCGTGTCTTATACACAGTCGTCAAGTGTCTCACCAGTGCTGTGCTGGCTGGGAACTGCGTTCTGCTGATGGTACCAGTCGTTTGTTTCAGCCCAGTTTGAACTACTCTGGATATTCAGCATGGTCAACCTCTCAAACATCGTGTACCTGACCACTACAGCCTCAGAGTGGAAAGAGACACAAAAACAGATTTAATTTAGACTCATGAAGATGCATTCATACCCAAAAATTAAAAGTACAAAATTTTATGAGAGAGAATCCTACATTCACACAAAATCAGTGTTAAAGTGATTTACAGTAGCATCATTTCATACATGAAGAGTCTGTTACATCAGTGGTTAATTATACTAACACTATTCTTTTATTAGGTTGTCATGTGTCCTTGTCTTTATGCATTCGAATTTTTTTCTACATTTAGGTTAATTAAACTGCATACATGAAATATTACATTATATTCTTTGTCATTTTTCATTGACTTTCAAGAAAAGCATATTTTACCTGTCCACCTTATAATTACTGTTGAGATCAGTTGTTTGATATATGAATATATTTTTATTTATAAGGAAATATATTAAATATTTAATAAAATAAAATATTTTCATTTATATGGAAATATTCATGTTTTCTTTTGAGATTTTAATATGTTTTTTGTGCATAAATTACTTTAAAAATCCGGTTTAAATTTAGTTTTGATGTAACTAAAAAAATGTATTATAGGCTTTTTTCTAGAAAACTAACCTTAATGAAACAAGCTTATTATGTGTTCAAATGAATGTATTTTGTTTTCCCCTTAGCAATAACAGAGGGCATGTTTAATAGTATTTTGTGGCCAAGACATTTAGAAATATAACCAAAGAGAAAAGAGAATCAAAGTAACACAAATGACTTTACAATAACGCAATAAACACCATAACACACCCTAATATACATTACTGACAAAAACAACTAACATTTATGATGTCAGGCAGGGAATTCTACGAACACCCTCTTACTGTTTTCTCCACCATAAAAATAAACCACTTAAAAATAAAAATAAAGAGGTTTGTTTTGTGACAACAACACAAACGTTTGACAAAATTTTACAGTAAACATACTATTTAACCCTTACTATCTTTACACTAAATTTTTTATTTCTTTTTTTTTACTGTAGCATTTTAGTGTTTTTTAATTACAAAATGTTGTACTTTTGAAAAAGTGCAACAACTATACCATGTCCAAAAATGTCATTTTGTTACGCAAATATTTTGAGCGTTCCTCCAATATTTGTGGATACAGAAACAGCCGTTTCTGATGAAATTAGAGTAAATAAAATTAATACATATCCAACTCACCAGCCGTCACATGAGCAGCACATCCACGGCAGCACAGCAACGCTGTCCCTCTTTTTCAAATGTTATTAAGGCTTTTCTGACACCTTGCTTTGTTAACAATGAACTGTGTGTGTAGAGTGACAGAGAAATAGAAATGCATCTGCAGGCACTTCTGCCCTTAAAGAGAGAGAGAGAGAGAGAGAGTCAAGAGTGACACAGTGAGTCAACATCAGTGTCAAGTTTGAACTTAATGCCAGTGAGAGAGAGCGGTAAAAAAAAAACACTACAGATAATGGAGTGATGAAAAAAGAAGAAGAGGAGAATGGCAGAAAAGAGCAGCGTTTAATATTAATTAGCTTGGAAATGTTAATAGAAAAGTTGGATTTGGGAAGAACAATTGCAGCTTTGTTGGATATTTCTGAAGTGTAAATTTTTGCCCTTTTCTGCTCATAACTTAAAAACACATTCATTTTAGTCTGTTTGTTTCAGCATGACAGAATCCACAGTTTTAGTCTATAGATAGATAGATAGATAGATAGACAGCATGTTGTCACTAACTTTTTTTTTCTTTTTTTAATCCATCTCTTGAGTTTATCTACAGAATAAAATACATGTCCTTTACTGGGAATCATGTGGGTTAATTCAGTTCAATTACATCTGATTAAATTATATTTGATGTGGCCTTTCTCATTAAATGCATTAGATCATAACTCCACATTTTGAAATAAATAATAATAATTTCTTTGAATTAAGCACAAAGATTTCCCAGAATTACTAATGTTTATTTGATGTGATAAACACAATAAATTATAGGTTGAGGATAGAGTAATGAGAGAGCAATGAGAGTTGGATGAGGGTATAAATAAACCAGTGTGTGTGTGTCTGCAGGTTGGGGAACAGGGGGATGCCACATTACTTTATTTCCAGTTGACAAGACTTTGCATCCCGTATCTCTCTGTCTCTCTCATACACTGCACAAACACTGCTTTATCAAGCCATTGCAGAAAAATTACATACAATTACATCTAAAATAAACTAAATTATGTTGTACAATATTAAGTAATTATTATAATTAGTAGTAAAAGTAGTAGTACAGTATTAAAACAGATTTTGTTGTTATGTATCACATAAATAATAATAATAAGTGGTATTAAAACAAATGTCTTCTGAGGAGGCATCTTAATAATAATAACTATTATTATTAATGCATATTTATTTGCTTAATTAAAATGGGGCATATTATTATCATCACCATCATCCTCATGATTACTAACAAAGTATAAATCTTTATATCAGAATGTTGTTGTTGTTTTTTTGTTTTTTGTTGTTGTTCAACATTTTGACTTTGTCATGATTTATGTGCACTTACTATATATATTAACCAGAATTTTGGGTTGTGTACATGTGCATGTGTCACCACGGTAATTATCGTGCGTGCGTGTATTTGTGAGTCAATCACATGACCGCGCTGGTCCGTGTGTGTGCGCTCGTGTGTATTCTTGCAAAGATTCATATAGCTTAAGGACATGTATTTTTTTTAACTAACCCCCCACCCCACCATCTCTCCAACCCCTCTCTGCCTCTTTTCTTTTTTAGGGCTGGGGGTTAAAAGTGGGGCGGAAGGGGGTGGGGAAGGGGGAAGAGATGGTCACCATAGCAACAACGCCACGACATATATTCATCAAGCCCTTAAAACAAACCCAGAGGAGCAGCTTTTTCAAACAACGCGCGCAGTTCATCCTGGGACAGTCGGACCTCAACACTACACTGAGGATAATTAATAGCTTTCTTCCTCAGGTAATCAGAAAAAAATAACTTTCTCGTCTTTTTTTTGCTTATGATAGGTGGTCGTGCTACTTTAGTGGAACGCTGACTTCCTTCAGCACGTTCGGTCTGTTTCTCTGGTTCAGTTGCGCGGTTTCTCCGTCGTTTTTCCTCGTGTTGTGTTGCCCCTGGCGACACCGCGCTGCATCCTCTCTCCCGCCCCTCCTCTCTGTCCCTGTCACCTTCAATCGTGCTGTAAAAGCAGACACAGAGCCCGAGGACAGAGCGAGAGGAACACAGCCGAGACAGAGACACAGCAGCAGCTCAACAGAAGAGAAGGTGAACACGGAGTCATGTAGCGATTACCACCGGCATCTGTCCTCTTAAACCAGTGTTGGCGCCCCCTTGTGCCTGTTACCAAATCTTAAATCTTACAACAGAAATTAAGGGATTTAAAGTGATGTTTTATAAATGTGATTTTAAATGTACAACTGAAAATATCTTGCTCTGACATATCTTAAAATATGTCAGAGTCATTGCTCTGTGTCAAGATGCACACCTGTTATGTAAAAGCATTTTTGTAAAACTTGCTAGAATATCTTAATTTAATAAGTAACTAAGTAAAATGTAGATTAAGAATCGTAAAGTGGATCGTAAAGTGAGTAAAGATTCCCACTCCTGAAAGGGAGCAACTTATTAAAGCCTAGAAACTAGATACTGTAATTTTTTTTTACAGGTAATGTAAGCTGTTTTAGAGATTTCGGTTGGAGGTTTGCCAAAAAATGTAAACCTCCAACTGAATTAAAAAAAGTTCCAACAAATGTCTTTGCTACTCCATCACCTATCCCATCACTATGCATATTTCCTTTTGTCACACAGGTGCACAAAACACTTTTTTATAAACTTTTATGTTGCTGGGAGGGCATGAAAGGGTTGTGTGTAATGTGTGTTGGGTTATTATATGTGACAATCTGTATATTTATTGTTATGAGTTTATAAGTAACCACAGGACATAGTGCAGTTTACATCATTTACAAGTACAGTAGATGTTTTTACCAGTCAGGGGCATCATTTGTGTCAACCTTGGTTAATTTATACATATATACATGTGAACAAATACTGGCATGGTTTCTGCTGACATCGTTGTCATCATCAAAAACTGTTAAATGGTTAATGGTAAATTCCTATAGAATTTACAGGGAAAAACCGTAAACTGACATTCCCAGAATTCACTGCATTGCATTTCAAATTTTGTTTGAATTTGATGTTTTTTCTTTGAAAAATCTCTGTTTCTTCTTAGTTTCTCATCTGTTATATTTATCAGGGTTGTGTGTTACATGTAATGTTGTTAAAGTAATGTCTATTGCATATTTCAGTTGAATTAGTCAGTTTGTGTGAATGACACTGAGCACCTTCTATATATGTTCATATTTAAAAGCTGTTTGTGATGGACTGTGGTTCATCATGTGACTTTCTCATCATCACCTACATTTGGTGCTTATCAGTGTATTTCAAAGCTTCAAAACAGATTTCAGCACTTTAATTGCTTGGCATTTTAACATTGTATCAGTTAATGAAATTACGATATTTAATTGTAAATTTAACCGTGAAACCTAAAACGTTGTTACCATATTTTTTACGGTCACATTACGGCAACCAGAGCTGCCAGTTTATTTTCGTAAACTGTACCGATTTTTTTAACTTGTTTGCTGTATTGTACAGTTTTTTTATTGGTTTCTTTGATTTATTTTTGTTCTGGTGCTATTTTTCCTCACTTTGGAATTTTTGCAAACGTTTTGCACAATAAATTTAACTCCCGACAGGTTCCTGCTGTTTGGGTCGCCCTTACTGCCTCTGACTGTAAGGAGCATCCATGACACTATTTAACTTTAATTATTATTCTCAATTCAAAATAACTCAAAACCCTCCATAATCCGATCGGCTAGTAAACACTTTTGTACTAAATGAGTTTTAGAATGCCAAACAAAGTATACTATAATTTTTTACAGTGCTCCACACATTTCCACAGAAACATCCAGTGCTTTGCAGGATAGATAACCTGAGATGACCCATCTGCTTTAAAGCAACACTATCTGTTATTGACAGATTTAAAGGAAAATGAAAAATGCCCATTGACTGGATAATAACTTTGCATATTACACTTGTGAAGCAGGACTTATGTTTGCAGTTGTTCGATTGATGCCGGAAGTCTTTACTGATTTTTTTCATCTCTTATAGGCTAATAGAAAGTAGAAAATGGGTCAGTTTGGCCGCTTGGTTTCAGTAAAAGCTGTTTTTAAACCAACAATTAGTTCTTTTAAGATTTTTTTTTTAAGATTACACTGTGTTTGTCTGTGTAAATCCTGACAGATTTAACACTTCAACATTTGACACCACAAAATCACGATCGCAAAATAAATGGACCTATTCTTTTTCAATAACATCCTAGGCATTGTATAACGAAACACTTAACCTGTTTTGCCTGTTTCTCAGTCAAGTGTGCATGCAAAGCTGACTGGGACTGATTGTAAAAACCTGTTTACAAAAGTTCCTACAGCCCACAAGGCAGTATTAGATGACACATACCACCCAACTTAAACTCTTTAGCAGCTTTTTAATGGTAAACAATTAAATCAAATGTTTTTCAACAAAGCCACAGAACAAGATATACACCTTGAAGCCTTACTAAGTTGTTCAAATTAAACAAATTATTGACTTAGAGCCTCTATTTTGAAACCTGCATGCAATCATCCACGGCAAACACCTTGCTCAGCCACATTCTCGGTCAAATTCCCCGAAACAAAACAGAGAAACCAAAACTGCTGGACGTGGACGAGTGGGCGGGGTTTGTGCGTATTGAAGGCCGGTCAAACGCTCCTGATTGGTTATTGTTCGGAAAGGTAGAGAGATCGTTTGAAAAAAAAAGAAAAAAGGCAGGTGATGTTTTTTTCATGGGCGAAACCTCCGAAGCCTTGCTCTTCAGTTCTCCTGACTTGGTCGAAAGAGGAAGTGATTATTTCTAGAAAGGTTTGTTTTAAAGATTCGATTGCCTCTGAATTTGGCCCACAAGACAAGTTGAAGTTTTCTGAAGTCCCTGGAACAAAGGTATTTTGATAGAATGCGGTACACTTCATGTATTCGGACTGCCATCGTCATACTGATTGGTAGGTGCTTAACTTTGATGTTTTTTCCTTTCTAAAATATGTTTTTCTTTTATAAGAGAATTAATTATTAATGTAGGATTGTAACTTCATGTGTTTATTTTATGTTGGGCGCCATTCAGGGTTCTGGATGGGCGAGGCTCAAGGTGAGAAATTGACCTAATTTGCACTTAGGGTTGTGTTGCGTTTGTCTGAGGGTAACTTAAAACATTATCGTATCCGTATATTTTTAAAATGTGAATTGGTTTGTGAGAGTGAAGCAAACAAATCAGCAGAATCGATGTGTTTGATTCAGAATGCGGTCGGCCACCAATGCTGAACAGAATAGTCGGAGGTTCCGCTGCGTCAGAAGGCGCGTGGCCGTGGCAGGTGGATATTCAGGTAAGAATGGCAGCCATTATGCTTTAGTTACAAAGAATACATTCCTGTAGCTCAGTCGAACAACACGGAGATTACAGTGTAATGCGTAACCTGATCAAATGCATGCTCTTGATTTAAAAAAAAAAATCATCCCCATCAAGAGTTTTATTTATTTTGGTCTCTCACATAATTCTGTAATAATTATTTATAACTTCACATATAGACCGAAAAGGTGTAGGCTGAAGCCTCCGTGTTGCTTTTACTTTCACATGTACAAAAAGATACAAGAACAAAACAGTTAGACTACTTTAAGGAATGGTTCACTCAAAACGGAAAATGTCAGGCTTTCCAAATATCTTCATCAGATTTGGAGAAATGTAAAGCATTACATGAATGGGTACTATCAGAATAAGTCCAAACAGCTGATTAATATATCACAATAATCAATATCATTTTACCAGAAACGTTTCTGTTACAAATAATCCATACAACCTTATCAGCTAATGAGGTTGTGAAGTGAAAAGCTGTTTATTTGAAAGAAATGTATCATGGAGATGTATACTTTTTCTCTAATGAAAAAGTTGTGTCTGAATCAAGAGAGAAATAGAGCATTATTTACTAGGAAAACAAAACAAAAAGTACATTGGTGGTTTTTGAATTGAGCAAACCAGTATTATGAATTCTGTCTAGAAGCAATGGTAAAATAATTAAATAAATAATAAGAAGAACGTTTTTTAAAAAAGTTGCATCATGTTGGTTACTTGTAAACTTTGCTGTTTGGCTGTTCACATCTTTTATGATGAACAAACAAACCTATCTACGCTTTGAATGAATACATTTTTTTTAGCGTAAGTTAATTTAAAGTGAGCTTTAGCTGAAAATGGCACCTTCCATATTACATTGATACCAATGTATTTTACGTACAAGTTATTAGAGCTATGTATTTAGATTTGCAAGGTGAACTACACATTTTTAATTCCTTACCGCAGTTTTTCCGCCATACATATAATTTGTATTTATTTATTTATTTTTACATTTAAATCCTTAAAATAAAAAAAAGAGCCTTTTTAATACAGATATCAGTGAAACCGTTAAATATTTTTTTAAGGCTGTCAAAAATAACGTGTAAATTTTTTTTTTTTTGTCGTTAATTATGTCATTTTTTAACGCATTTCAAACGCATGCGCAGTGTGACTGAAGTATTTATCAGAAAAGTGGGACAACAATTACCTCGGACTCGGAGTAACTGCACATTGCATCAGTGACTGAAGGGAACTGAAGTCTTACGCTGGCTGTAAAAACCGAGGAGCGTCATTTTGCGGAAGCTTGTAAAGAACACTTCCTGTCTGTTGCACGTAAGTGGGGGCAAAACGACGACAATTGGAACTGACAGTGCACGCTACATGGTTGCCGTCTTACACGCTATAAACACATGAACTGTGTCGCTCACATGCTGCAGAGAAGTGTGACAGTGAGTCTTGCTGACAGCGGCTTTGTGAATTCTTTGGTCAAGGCGTGATAGTTTCGGCGCCGAGTCTCTTTTTGCTTGAACGCTGGCAAATACGACAGAAATAAGATGCTTGTCTATAGCCTACTGTAGTACAAGCTGCAGTGTGAAAAGATTTTTCTCATTGCAAAGACAAATATAATGGTGTGTTTCGGCTGGATTTAAACCACCATTATTTGGCTGTGTTAATAAACAGACATAATATGAAAATAATGTCTCTGTGTCCTGTTATTTATCTTTTGGTATGCATTTCAGAAAAAAAGGTTAGGATTCAGGTGTAGTTGCAAATAGTGATTCATCCTGATTAATTTGATAAAAAATTTGAATCATTCGACAGCCCTAATTTTTTTTTGTTAAGGTTTAGGATACATTCTGAATTGTCAAATCGTGTCATTCTTGTGGATATATCCTCCTGATATCTGGCTGATGTGTGTGTTCAGACCGAGAGTCAAGGACATGTGTGTGGAGGAACTATCATCACAGAGAACTGGGTCCTGTCTGCTGCACATTGCTTTCCCAAGTAAGTTGTACACCTTTTTTTTTATTTTCTTTTTTTTCAACACCCGTATAATCTTGTTTGCTTATTTTCAGCTATATCTAATATCTAATTTCTCTTCCTTGTCTAGCCCTAACGACATCTCGTCTTACTTGGTTTACGCTGGCCGGCAGCTGCTGAATGGCTGGAACCCGGACGAGACCACCCATAGGATCCGCCGTGTGATGGTTCCTCTGGGTTACACAGACCCTCAGCTGGGTCAGGATATCGCTCTCGTTGAACTGGCCACAGCTATCACGTGGTCCGACCGCATTCAACCTATCTGCTTGCCATATGCCAATGTGGAGTTCAGCAGCGACATGAATTGCATGATCACTGGATGGGGTGACATCAGAGATGGAGGTGGGTGAAGCGTCTGAAATTTCCTCCGTGCACAAATTACAGTGACATTACATTTAGTAGTAATTTGTATGAATAAATGTATATAAAAAAAATGCTTCAAGTGAAATAGGCCTCACTTCATTATTTGAACATGAAATGGACGATGTTAATGGATATTCATCATGAGATTGGCTAAAGACCACATGCATTAGTTTTTTTTTAGTGCTGTCAAATGATTAATCGCGATTAATCGCATCCAAAATAAAAGTTTTTCTTTACATAATATATTTGTTTGTGCTGTGTTTATTTATTATCTTTATATTAAAACACACACGAACAGTATATATTTTGAAATTATTTACATATAAATGCATTTATACATTTATTTTCTTATATTTTATATTATATCTAAATATATTTAGTTTATAAACAAAACATATTTTGATTAAATATATACATGCATGTGTTTGTATTTATATGTACTTAATAAATACACACAGTACATGCAAATATATTATGTAAAGCAAAACTTTTATCGCGATTAATCATTTGACAGCACTAGTTTTTTTTTTGTATTTCTTAGTGTTTTTAAAGATAAATTTAAAAGCAAAGTTATCTAAATATGTTAATGAACTGCCTTTTTATTTGTGAAACAAAAGGGAGAAAAGAGTATGGCTGATTTATATCGGACTTCTTGAAAATAAAGTTTTTGGACTGTTCATTATCCGATTAACTGCTCATTAATGAGTTTTTAATATAATATTCATCTCTGCTATTTAATTTCTTAATAAAATCTCATCTCTGGTGAGCGTAAATGTCTTTGCACATAAAATGTTCATATGTGTTTTTTCATGTTTGTCATATTCATGCACAGAAGCCTTGCACACAGAGTCAAAATGCTTGCTAAAGATGCGAAAAACCCCTCCAAAAAACAGAATATTAACTTTTATGATTACATTTTATGATGGATGAAAGTTTCAGATGCAGTGTGTAAATGTGGTTGACACAATGTGAGGTCGTGTATATATATATATATATATATTTTTTTTTTTTTACATGCAAAGACCTCCAGTCTCCAGTGCTCACCAAGGCTGCATTTATTCATATAAATAACATTTTCAAAGAACAAGTTTTGTATGTGAAGATATAATTTATTGCAATGATCAAAGCTACATTTTTATGTGACACAATCCTTCAAAGATCATGTGGTGCTCAGGAAACATTTCTGATTATTACCAATGCTGAAATTGTCTTCTCATATATATATTTTCAAAAAATTCAACGGCCCATCGTCAATTATTCCTTACTTGATCACCATAATAATTTCTAAAGGATCATGTGACTGAACTAATGATGCACTTCAGTCCCAGGATTAAATTGCACTTTAAAAAACAGTAAGGATATTTCACAGTACTACTGTTTTTACTGTGGATAAAATAATGCAGCATTTGTGAGGGGCAGAGATTTATTTTATATCGTAATTATTGACAATGTAGGCTGTGTATGCATTTTGTGTGAAATATTGCCAATTGCTACAAGCAGTGCATAAAGAAATTCTTGTTCCTTCAGTGTGTGCAAAGACCCACAAGCACTCATCTCGTTGTTTCTCATGTCTTGTTCAGTTGCTCTGCAGGGTGTTGGGTCGTTGCAGGAAGTCCAAGTGCCAATCATCGACTCACAGACTTGTCAGGATATGTTTCTGATAAACCCCACAGAGAACATTGACATCGGCAAGGATATGATGTGTGCGGGATTCCAACAAGGAGGCAAGGACTCCTGTCAGGTGAGGAGAGCATTGCTCGAGGAAAACATTGTATTTTTTAAATAATAAAAAAAGGGTGGGTGACAAGGCAAATATATCAAATCACCAAATCACAAAAACCTTCTGCCCCTCCAACACCGTCCTACATAAAGAGATATTTTAATGCCATAAGTTTATAAGCTTTTTAATCAGTTTTTAAACAACTTAATATTATGTAGTTTCCTATTTTGTGTGTACCAAAAATACACACCGTATGATATGAAAGATAAAAGTATGTCTTTTTCCACTTGATTTATAATCTTGATTCTCTGTCATTTTGCAAGTTGTCTGAGCAGTACAATCAAGCTAATTTACCTTTTTTATAAAAACAAAGCCTTTCAGTGTAACGCAGTATAAAAATAAACAAGAAGGGCAGGTATTTAGGCCAAAATGAGCAAAGATATAAATCGTTGTCATTATTTTATTTGTTATTTGAATAGATACACATTATAAATAAACATAATAAAAATTTTCAGGAAAAATTCAGGAAGAGTAGGTGTATTCCGCAGTATTGAATTAACAAATATAAAAAGTGAAAAACTTATGTTTTGAACCTAAATGAGTTTCTTTTTTCGGTTGAACATTATATTAAATTCACCAGCTACTTTTTGGTAATACAGGTTTGGGACCCCATGTGAGTAAATAATGGGATAATTATAATTTTTAAGTGACCTATCCCTTTAATGACAAGTGGCAGCATGTGTAGTTCTGTAGAGCTGCTCTTATCTAATATACTGAGTTAACACCGATGTCGTGTTGTACAGCATATTGTGATGAAGGCATTAGGACAGCAGATGATAAAAAAGCATAGTCATTTTGTGCCCCCCTAAATAAAAACACGAATGAACCATATTGTTTCTAATACCCTTCTGTTCTGATGTATTTCTGCATGTGTGCTTTTTCAGGGCGACTCTGGCGGTCCTCTGGTGTGTCAGGTCAGTGATGGAAGCTGGGTGCAAGCTGGAATCGTGAGCTTCGGCCTCGGCTGCGCTAAACCAAACCGACCAGGAGTCTATGCCAAAGTATCCAGCTTCACTAACTTCATCCAGTACCATGCTGTAGGAGTTCAGCTCAAGAGCGCATCGAGTCATATCTGGGCTGACCGGGTCATGGTGCTCATCAGGACTGTGGTGTTACTGCTATTGGTGCAGCTGCTGAGATAAACACACACCGATTATCACACAAGCCAAAAACCTTCTGCCCCTCCAACACCGTCCTACATAAAGAGATATTTTAATGCCATAAGTTTATAAGCTTTTTAATCAGTTTTTAAACAACTTAATATTATGTAGTTTCCTATTTTGTGTGTACCAAAAATACACACCGTATGATATGAAAGATAAAAGTATGTCTTTTTCCACTTGATTTATAATACATTCTTTTAACTATTTGAAACTGTACTGATTATCATTGAGATGATTAAACCATGTGATTTAAACTGTGCTAACTGCCGTTTTTAAACTCAAACAAACACTCAAATGGTTCTCATGGGCAGCTTAACAAATGTGAGATTTGGCAACCATGATGCATACTAAATTATTAATGGACACTTATTCGATCCAGCCTTTTGCACAGCATTCATACATGCTAGCTACCTTTGTATCAGGACTTGTAAAAGTGCAATTTAAATGTTTATGATGTGAAAGATTGAAGGATTTTGTAGAGTCTGCTGTATATTTGTATCTCTCTTTTTCTCTTAAAATGCTGTAAAACTTGTAATAAAGAGATTTTTTTTTTAACTGATATATTTTGCATGATTATTTATGGTGCACTGGGGAGTTGATCTGTGTTTAAACATTAACATTATTAATAATCATATAGTAAATGTTGCTGTCTGACGTTCTCAGATAAGCTCTTACTTTTTAAATGGAAGATTTGGGTTTGGTTATTCATAATTTTTCAAAATATGCAAAAATGTAATATTGTTAATGTGCATTCACCAGCAACCACTTTTTAAATTTCCTATGGAAAGTAAGACTATTTACGATTCATGTTGATGATGATGTCACTTTCACTCCCTGATGTGAAGCTCTGAGAAAATATCTTAAAATCTAAAAACGTCTTACAACAGAGTAAGTTTTAGAATGTCAACTCTGTTACCACTATATTAAAAGGAAAACATAATTCATTACTGATCTCACAATGGGCATTTAAAGCTCTTTTAAACATGTTTTCATTAGTGTCATGTTTACTTATCATTTATGGAGTTTTTTGGAAAAAATAAAATAAAAATGTAAATTCTGTTACACTATTGTCAGCATTGTTACTCTACCTAGTAACAGAGTTTAATGGTGACAGATGGGAACACCAAATGTACCTGCAATTATAAAAAGTCATTTATACATGCAATGCAGTGTTGTCTAGTCTTTTGTAAGAGTAACAAAGAAACAACAAAAAACATTTCATATCACTTCAAATTTATAAAATCTAGTTATGAAATCATATCTATTTGCGATTATATTGAAATCAGAACTTATTTGAGACGCTCATTGGTGTCCGGAAATGAATTTTGAGCTTTAAAAGTCCTGTTTGAAAAATCTTAAATGTTGTTTTCGCCTGCCAAACTTTATTCAGACGCCTTCATTTTTCACATTGTCACGTTGGTTCGCTATTCATTAAAATAAATGATATAGTATGACAACAACTCAAAGCTAAACAGTCGTCTTGATAATGTCAGCTAACTTTGAAAGAAAGATGTTTAATTCAGTTAAATAGCTGTCACCTGGTAAAGGTCAACCAACTACAAAGCAATGTTTTCCTGAGTTCAGTCTCCGGTGTAAAAAGGTCGCATGAACAATTAAAGAAAACACGAGCAAAACATGGTCAGGTCAAAGTGACAAAAAATGCTTGGTCCCCAATTTTTATACATTTGACTGGTATTCACTATCCAAACCTTTTTTTTTTTTTTTACTTTGGTTTACTTTATTTTGCTGTTCTCACTTACACAAATGAATTATAATGTCCTGCATCCACTAGTTTAAAAAAATACATCTGGTGTCTGAATATTTGGTTTTGACTGTTAAAAACAGGACTGCAAAAAATAACACAGAAATAAAAAAAAAGAAACAGCACACGAATCCCTTTGATAGCTTTATTCAAGAAGATACTCTGTTGCTGGTGTAAAACGGAGCAAATCTTTCACTATTTTCTACAAGGCGTTCATGCAACATCAAATGAAATGTTTTCTACTTTCTACAGTCATGATGTCTTTGTGCTCTGCTGTGTTTCATCCACCGTAATACTGCAGTCCTGCTGGTGACTCCTACTGTAGTGTACTAGAAAATAGCTTTAAACACTGGTCTGCTAAATGAATCACTATTACTCTCAAAACTCAGCTGAGTGGTATTCCAGGGTGAATGGATGGCACTTGCACCACTGTACTGAACTCGTTCTCCCTGGATCTGAGTTGCTCGTTAATGGCACTGAAATTCTGAGAATGGCAACCCCTTAAGAACTGAGCGGAGCATCGTAGTTTAATGTTGGCACAAATAAATAATGCATACGAACCCATTAAAGATAAAGGCACTTTTCTGGGTATGATTCTAGGTAAAGGCCTTAATAATTTGGAGCCTCAAATATTTTCTCTCTACCGTACACCGGTGAACAATACAGCTATCGAGCTCCTCTGTTCCATTCACTGGCCCTGGACCGGTTCTACAAGGGGATGGAGGAAAAATGCATGGACCGATCAGGTATCAGGAAGCGTTGAGTTGTCAGAGAGGATCATGGGAGATCCCAGCTGGAGTTCCTGCTGGAGTGACTCCATGTCAGCAGGGGTCATGCGGTGTACCTCGAGCCAATCAGAGAGCAGGGATGCAGACAGGGGGGCCAAGTCGTTGTGACTAATGAAAGAGAGAATTGAGACCAATTGAAAGGTATGTTAGAAGTGACGTACAGTTTAAACAGAGCGGTCACCGGGATCTGAACTGACCTTTCCCTGAGGTCGGAGTGCTGGAGTTCGGTGAGAGACTGAGTGAGGAGGTCATCGAGGTCGAAGCCGACGCCGTATCCCGCTCCACTGCCTTTAGGAGTCACTGAGAAAACTGGCGGCAAAATGTCTTCAACCTAGCAGGACAAAGAAACACGAACAAGATCCAAATTAAAACGTAATCTCGTGGAAAATACAGACATGTGTTTTCCAAACGGAAGTCACAGAGCCCGTACGTATGGAAGCTTGTTTGAAAATACTTTATTTTTAATTTTTATTTTGGACTTGATGTTTTACAGTGTCCTATTTTATTTTCATAATGGCTTTTCATATTAGTGCTACACAAACAACTGAAATAAAATGTTTATTTACTTTAATTTTAGAGGTCACTGAAGTCGATTTCCATTTTGATGATATTTATGAATAATTTCAAGTGATTTTAGAATTGTAGACTTGCAGTTAACAGTTACTTTATTTTCTAGCTAATGCAACATTTTGGGACAGAGCATGAGTATTTTCTATTTCCAGGTTTTCCTTGACCACTATAACCAATAATAAAGGTCTTAACTAAAATTTAAATTAAATGATAACAGCTATTGAACTTTCCACTGGAAGAACATACATACAATAATAAAATAAAATACCATATGTGACCCTGAACAACAAAACCAGTCGTAAGTGTTCATTTTTCTGAAATTAAGATTTATACATGATCTGAAAGCTGAATAAATAAAAGTCCCATTGATGCATGACATCAATGGCAATATTTGACAGAGATACAACTATATGAAAATCTGGAATCTGAGGATACAGGAAAATCTAAATGCTGAGAAAATCATCTTTAAAGTTGTCCAAATGAAAATCGTATCAATGCAGATTACTAATCAAAAATTAAGTTTTAATATATTTTCCGCAAGAAATTGATTAAATACCTTCTAAGAAACTTGATCTTTACTTACTATCCTAAGGATTTTTGACAAAAATTAAAAAACAACAATTTTGACCCATACAATGCCCTTTTGGCTATTGCTACAAATATACCCCAGCGACTTTTTGTGGTCCAGGGTCTCATATGCTCATATTGGAAAAAGGCCCATGATCATGCATTATTAATAAAACCTGTTCACCTGTGACTTCGAGAGCTGCTGGGTGACTGAGTGGATGTCAGGGATCCTGTTTGCCGGCTGTCCTGTATCAGTGAGACCAAGGCAGGGTTGAGCTGCAGCTTCTGGAGGCTGTTTTGAAGGGCCCTGTGCATGAGAGCCATTTTGCCGCTCCTCTAAAATGCAAAGTTTGTCCAGGGTTTGAGGACCATTGCTGGTGTCCGAGACGCCAATACTGGGGTTCAGGGCTGAGGGTTTGGTCATAAAGGAGTCCAGCGGCAAGAGCTGGATGTGAGCGTTGGACTGCGACTGCGCGACAGGCTTCAGCTGCGTCTGCATGTGTGCAAAGCCCGTGTGAGTGGGGTTATTCAGTTCTGGTGGAGGTTGGTGGGTTTTCTGGGGCAGGTGCGGACTTGTTCCTGTCCAGTTCTCAAGACCAGTGAACATTGTTCCAACAGTTAGAAACTGAGGTTTTAATATGTTGTTTTTGAGAAAGGCACATGGGGCGGTTACCACACCAACACTTCCACCTCCTCCTACAGCAACTATCCCAACGTCTCCGTTTTGAGCTGGACCTAAAGAGACGGGCTGTGCTTCATGAGTCGAAGTTGGATGGAATAATCCAGCTTCCAAACACGGTCCCATCTGGGGAAGCATTTGTGGCGGTTTGAATGCCTGTACTTCATTGGGTTGTATTGGCGCCATTGATTCTCCCCCGTCTGAGTTTGTCTTTATGACATTGCTTCCTTGTGCTGGCTGGATTTGGACTGTTTTACCCTCACTAGTCCTGGCACTATTTGTTTCTGTGGTCATTCGTCCCCAGCGCTCCAACAGCTTCTTGTCATTGTCGCTGAGTAACACGCCACCCAAAGAGTTGCCTTGTTTTCCCTCCTTTTTTTCCTTCTCTTTCAGCTTCCTCTTTCGCTCTATCGCACGCTCCTGTCTTTTCCTTCGCTTCTCTTCCCTTTCTCGTTGTCGCTCCTGGGCCGTGACTGGCTTCTTCTGCTCTGGTCCAGAGTTGAAGGAGCAGAGGGATGAGGATAAACCTCCAGCAGATCCTCTGAATAATTCAATACCAAGAGCTGCAGAGCCTCCATCTGGGAAAAAAAAGTAGATTATTGACATGACAGTCATTACATGGAAATAACTTTTTTTTTACCAGGATTATTTTTTTTAAAGAAGAAAAAATATATATTTAAAGACAACTAAACCTAACATTTCTATTCAGGTGTATACCTGTATTATTCGGTAGAAAAAAAGAGGCAGTGTTAACTTGATATAATTAATATTTTACACAAAACCAGCCTTAAGTCCCTGGGGTATATTTATAGCAAGAGCCACAATACATTGTATGGGGCAAAATTATTATTTTTTTCTTTTATGCCAAAAATCATTAGGACGTTAAGTAAAGATCATTTTCCATGAGGATATTTTGTAATTTCCAACTGTATATATATATATGGAAACCTTTTTTATTATTGACAAGTATTTAGATTTTGTTGCACCCTCAGATTTCAGATTTTCAAATAGTTGTATCTTGGCCAAATATTGCCATATATCCTTAAAAAGCAAAATAATGTATGAATCTTAATTGACCCATATTTACACACACACTTATACATCTATCTGTCTATAAATAAACACTACTGATTAAATATCTGGGGACTGTTAGATCACCAGACTTCATTAATTTAATCACAAACACAATAAGAAAAGAAAAAATAAATGCTAAAAAAAAAAAAAAAAAAAACTTAGTGAAAATATTATTACAAATAAAAACTGCTATTTTTAATAGTGCGGTTATGTATATTTTTGTGGATAAGGTGTTTGTTTATATATATTTTTTTAATTCAAAAGAACAGCATTTATTTCAGATATTTCTGTAATATTTTAAATGTCTTTACTGTTACTTTACATTAAGATAAAACATCCTTGCTGAAATATGAATTTATTTTAAATAAATAAATAAATGAATCTTACAGTCCCTAAACGTATGACTATTAGTGTGTATTTTTAAGCTAAACATTTTTTAACAGTCTTAAAATTGGGAATTTGGGAAGTTGGTTTTTATATAGTTCCCCAAATGGGGATTATCAAATCTAGGGTTCTCTATCAGCAAATTTGAGAAAACACACAATGTTAAGCAATCTATGACCACATTGCAAACTCTCTCACCTCGAGCCTTCTGCCTTAGTGCTGATTTAAGCAAGGCAGCTTTGAGAGCTGCTTTTGTGTCTTCTGAAATTGCTCCCTCTTTTTTTGTCCCTTCCCCAGTTGTTGCTTTCCCTCCTTTGCCCAGGGAACGAGTGAGATTTTGAGAGAGCGACTGAGCCTGGGACTGTGTAAGAGAGAGTGAAGGGATCGCCTGAGGAAGACTTGAAGTGGGCGGAGTCTGAGAGACTGTGTGGGACGAAAGCATTTGGTTGGAAGTGACAAGGTCCTCCTTTGAGCAGTTCGTCACCGGTTCGGTAAACGACGCGTCCTTGTCCGTGGGAGTGGTCAGATCAATGGTCTCAGGCTGGCCGTCAGAATTCGCGCTGGGCATGTCCACATCCTGGCAGCTTACCTGAGCCAAATGCGGCAGAATCTGAGTAAGGTGATGTGGAGCTTGAAAAGAGTTTGCATTCCTTTGAGTAGTGTCTGTGGGTTTGAAGCTGAGATTTGTGCGAGTTTGTGCCGTTTCTGTTAAGTTTTGAGACAGCGGAGGGGTGCTGCCAGACACCCCAACCCCGGCCGAACTAGAATGCAGAGGCCTAAACTGGATCTTCTTCTTGATGCCCTGCTTCTTCTTATGGAAGTCCTGGATTTCTGCTAGTATAGCTTCTTTGATTTGTTCTTTGCCCATTGGGTGCCGATCGAACTCAAAATCAAAGGCAGGAACGCACACTGGCTCGTCGTCTGCGTCGTGGTACTTGGAGAGGTAAGGGTGATCGAGGGCTTGACATGCACTGATGCGCTCACGAGGGTCAAATCGGAGCATTGCGCCCAACAAGTCCAATGCGCTGGACTCAGCTTGCGGATACAGAGCTGCAAGTGGCTCTGCGGATTTTGAAGGCAGGCTTCGCACGTATGACCGCACCCGGTCCGATCCTATCGAACTGACGATGCTCTCGGGTGGCGTTCCCAAAACCGAAAGAATCAGTTGAAGCTGATGCACGTAGTTTTTTCCTGGAAACATCTGCCTCCTGCCGAGCATCTCGCCAAAGATACATCCAACAGACCAGAGGTCGATGGCCAAGCTGTAGTGGTGAAGCGACAGCATGAGCTCAGGAGCGCGGTACCAACGTGTGGCCACATATTCGGTCATAAAGGACCGCGACTCTTCGGAGTGCGCCGCACTTAAACCTCGCGCCATGCCGAAGTCGCCTATCTTCAGCTCACAGTTTTCATTCACCAGGAGGTTGGATGGCTTGAGATCACGATGAATGACGTTGGCGGAGTGAATGTATTTCAGGCCTCTTAGCAACTGATACAGGAAGTAGCGTGTGTGTTCTGGGGTCAGAGGTTGGTGGGAATGAATAATCTGATGCAGGTCACTCTCCATGAGGTCAAGAACCACGTACCTAAAGGATGAGAGTCACTTTTAGCACATATAATACGAGGAGAGAACATGCTTGCTGCTTTGAACTCTAGCTTACACTGATTTGAAAGCTGAGTGAGGGACCACAGGCTGGAGAATGTCTTTAATGGCGATGATGTTGTCGTGTTTGAAGTGCTTGAGTATCTTCAGCTCTCGCAGCGTGCGTTTGGCATTCGTCACAACCTCAAAGGCATTAGGGATCTTTTTTATTGCCACGTGCTGGCCTGAGTGCATAAATAAGTCCAGATATAAGACGAGTTTTCAAATATATATCCAAACAAATTCTAACTTAACAGATGTACACATTACTTTTCAACACAGAAAAAGCTATTAGCCGTTTCTATTGCTGCTACAGCTAAATTACTAGATAAACAAGTGTAAAAAGGACTTTGCATTGCAAACTAGTGTTTTATAAATATGATTAATTAAATATGTTGGGGGGAAAAATTATATATATATATATATATACTGTAGATAAACTGCTGAAAAAAAAAATCAAGCATCATAACAGCAATTTCTCTACAGCTAAAATAACTGGAAGTGACACAAGCCAAGTAAAAAACTGTTGCATAAAAAAAAAAAAAAGAGACAGCATTAATTCTTGCTTCATTAAATGTTACATGTCTGTAAATGATCCATATAAATTATTTATAATTTATATTTTTAATCAAATTATATGTATTTTTGTTGCAATGGTCAGAAAAGCCTTTATTACTAATAGCTTACACCTATTAGTTGCTAAGGGGGTTAGAATATTATCCATTTATTAGTGTTAATTAGGCAAATATTAATGCTTTATTCTACATTCCCTACCCTCCCAACTATTAAAAGGCAGCAAATTAAAAATGTATTGAGGGAAAAGTCGTAGTTAATAGTTAACAAGTGCATTATTATTTTAAACTGTTACCAAATTATATATATACACACACACACACACATACATTTAATATTCAATTATTTATGATTTTATATAATTGCTTTTTATATTAATATTACCAATAGCAATTTATAATAACAATAATGACTATTATACATTGATAATGATGTAATAATATATAAACTTTTAAATTTTTTTTTTATTAATCATAGTAATAATAATGAATTCAGAAATCAAAGATTTATTCAAATTATTTTAAGTAACTGAAATGCATGTTGGCACCCTCACCATTGTCTCGTCTTTGGGCCGATGAGACCACACCATAAGCACCCGTACCAATGGTCTCAATAATGTCATATTCTTCCCCAACTTCAAACTTCACATCCAGGGAGTGGGCTTTAAGCAGAGCCAAGTTCTTATCTGCGACAGTATTTGCATCTGTTACAATGGATGTGTCATCATAAGGCTGAGAGGGACCTTCTGTAACAGCTCTGTGATGGTTCTTGTCAGCATTGTCCTCTCTCCTGTTATTGCCCTCAGAGGCTTTTCGGGCCGGCACTGCTTGGGTGTCATTTGTCTGGTCCCTCTCATTGGTTGACATTCTAAAACAAAACATTCAGTAAATAGTTAAAAGTGTTAGACTTTACTACTATTCAGCTTATTATAACGGACTCTAAACTTCTCTTGGACATGCCAGACAGGTCATACATAGTCTAAGTAATATTTCTTATTAATCAGTAACAGAAAAGGCAATAATTCACAGCATTTCAAAAACAGTGCTACTACACATACATGGCTCATTCTATAAATGCAGGTACATTTGGTGTCCCCGTCTGTGACCGTCAACTCTGTTACCTAGATAGACTTACAATGGAGACAATAGTGTAACAGAGTTGACATTTTTTCTTTTTTCACTTTCTGCAAAAACTCCACTTGCAACTCATGAGACTTATGAAAACATGATTAAAAGAGCTTTAAATAATCCAATGTGAGATCAGTAATAAATTCAGTTTTCATTTTAATATCGTGGTAACGGAGTTGACCTTTTAAAAAATAACTCTTGTGGTCTTTAGATTCAAATATTTTTCAGAGCTTCAGATCTTATCAATGAGTGAAAGTGACATCATTTCCTGTAACTTACACAATTCAGAGAGAAAATTCCACCAAATTAAAGGAAAAATATGGTTTGGTGACAAAGATTTGGGAAAGATTAGTTACAATTAAGTAACTATTTAGGGCTTTAATAAAAAATGAATAAACTGTTGCAAAAAGAAAAGAACTATAGAATATTTTGATTGACACATTTACATTTATTCATTTAGCAGACGCTTTTATCCAAAGCGACTTACAGGTGGGGAAATATCAAGCAATTAGTCC
>JAUMHG010000054.1:2382612-2403620 GCA_032359395.1 Enteromius anoplus | reverse complement strand
TCATTTGGATTGCTTTGGCGGATGGTGCGTAGAATGAGATCTAAGAGCGTGGAGGCGTGCGGCCTCCGTGCTTGAAGCGAAATCTGCTTGAAGCGAGGTGAGGATGAAATGAAAGCTGGGGTTTATATAGTGAAAGGGAAACGGGGTGATTGGACGTTGGTTAGGGTATTGATTAGCTGATGAGCTACCAGCTGTGCGGGATTAATCGTCTTGCGATTCCTCTCGAAATGCGTTGTTTGCAGAACGTATACTTAAAGAGTTGTTCAAAATGAACGAATCATTCAAGAAGGACCCATCACTATGTGTTTTTTTTCCGATGAAGAATAAAAAATATTGAAAGTTTTATCGAACACATTTTTTATTGATATCGATCACGTGCCTATCGCGATACATATCGTTATTGTTTATTGCCCAGCCCTAGCTCAGAGTCCCCTGTTATCCCGGCTCGCCCACCGGACAGCACAAATTCAAGCACTTATGCTGCAGTTCTACAGATGTTTTATCATCCAGGTCTTATAACTGGTCATGTGACTGAAAACTATCAATTCATAGGCGGAAACTGAGGATAGGGCTGGGTGATAAAAAGATAAAGATATGTACCGCAATAGGCATGTGATCGATATCAATAAAAATGTGTTCGATAAAACATTCATTATTTTTTTTTTTTTCAGTGGAAAAAAAAAACAGTAGGTATGGGTCGTTCTTAAACTATTAATTTTCATTTTGACATCTCAGGGAGTGCATGCGCATTGCAAAACGTCCTTACTGGAATTAGTTCACCTATTTCGAGTCTTTGGGTTTAAATCATTTGTTCATAACATGATGTGACAGCCCCATAAGTATCAAATGCAGTCAGAGCCGGAAAAAGAATTGATTAGGTCATCTATCGAGTCGAGTTTGAGTTGTTCGTTCATCACGTGATAGATCCATAAGCCAAAAGAACGAACGACTCGAAAGACTCAACAGATGTCCTAAAATAAAAATGTTTAAATTTAATATATTTTTCTTCTGGTCCTTATTTTAAATGGGTCATAAAAATATAAATAATTATCAATATCGACCGATATGACACACTGATATCCCGATACTTTTTTTAGCCATATCGCCCAGCCCTAACTGAGGATAGCACGGATATTGTATCATTTATGGGTGACAATGACCACGGATGGGTCATTATTTATATCTTGAATTTACACATCTTAAGGGCTTTTCACACGTAAAATTGTCCTAAACCTAAACCCCGAGCAAACCAAATCCTAGGTTATCTATACTAAACCTCGGGTTAAATGTTAATCTGATAAGCGATTAGTGCTGTTAATCTATTTATTCTTTGCTAAAACTTCTACGTCTTCAAGGAGAGCACAGGTCATGGTTGCACATGGAGCGCCAGCTACAGCTATAGCTTTGAAAACAAGGGGAAAGTAGTGCACCTAGCATTTTCCACACGTGTTCAGGTGTGTTTTAGGCATGACATGACATACATCAAACCCAGCGTATGAATCGATTTCAGTTAAGATGACATTGGTAAACTCAAGATTGGTAATGAATAAAACTTTATTATGAATGATTTCATTAGTTCACAACGTCTGGACTTTTTATTTTCAACTGAGACTTGGATTAATGTTGGAAATCTCAGCCCTTTTACAGAGCTGGTTCCACCATATTATAACTTTTTTTAGTTAGCTAGGCTGCTGACAGATACACACAAGTATGAGCATATTACACAGATTTTATCTTCTCTCAAATGGTTGCAAGTTTGTTTTAGAATAGAATACAAACTTTTAGTGTTTGTTTTTAAATAGCTAAATAGGCTATCTCCATCTTATCTTGATGTCTTAGTGAAATGCTACACTTCTGCCAGATCTCTGAGGTCCTCTGGTCAGCAACTTTTAATAATTCCCAGAACCCGACAAAACCTTCAGAGTGATCATGCTTTCTCAGTTGTTGCATCAAAACTGTGGAATCTGTTACCTGTGAATATAAAAGCAGCGCCAACCTTCTGTAGTTTTAAGTCATTGTTATTAACTCAGGCTGTTGACTGCTCTGGGTGTTAAGTTTTATGTTTTTATGTCTTTTTATGTGTTAAAATTGTCTTTGTATATTTTATGAAAAACTTTAGTTTTACCCCCAACCTGTAAAGCACTTTGGGCAACAATGGTTGTATTATTGTGAGCTATAAAAACAAACAAACACACAAAAAGGCGTAGAAAACAAAGAAAAAAGTCTGAAAGAAAGAAAAACAAGGTGCAAAGAATTTCTTTAAAGGGTGTTGTTATTTCTAAGTTTTCTCTCACCGGCTGCTGTTTAAACGACACACGTTTTCTGTTACTGACGTGACACAAGTCTTGCTGCTCAATTTCTGATTGGCTGTCTGTTGCCAAGCATCCAGCGACAACAAGCAAACACCACTTTGTTTCAGAATAAACAAACTTAGCATTGCAAAGCTGGGTTAACACGACAAATGCATGAAGCAGGGTTTTATAACCCAGGGTAAAATGTAGTGCTAACACCTCCTTCAAACTACAGGTGTGAAACGTGTCTTTACCCAGGTTTGAAAGCAGTGTTTAGAACACCAATAACCCCGGAGTTCTGCGCAGTGTGTAAAGCCTTTTGGAGAACTTTTTAGATACCATAGGTACACAACTGCATTAAATATATAACACTGTGCAAGTGGTTTTTGCGTTTTTATTAAAATATTCTTACATAGATTGCCTCTAAACATTTATATCATGTGAGTTAATAATGGCTAACTCCCTTATTATCAATTTATTAGCTTATTAGGGTAGAATTTTATCTGCTGTGTTGTTGTTATCTGGGACAAGTGTTTATTTATTTATTTATTTTAATTTTAAAAGTGAAAAGATCACAGCACATTTCGGCATCTCTGAGCTATATGTTTAGTTACTGAATGATTTGGCAGTTCTTGTCAATGATTTAACAATCCACTCATAAAGACCCACTCATTCTAAAAATTAGTCTGCCATCTGAATTAATCATTCAAATAAATGACTACATTACTCACTTGTTAAAACAATTTTTATAAAACACTAGGCTCATAACATATATGCAGTTGTAATTTAGTATTGTTAATGAATTAACAAATCACAAATTCTTCATGTATGTAACTTACCACTGCTTTTGAAGACTGAGGATCTAAAGACATTGAAAGTCCAAGGGACATGTTGACAGCCTCATTTGGCACTTTGTTAAATAAAAAGAGGAAATATTTATTGTCACAAATAATAAAACTATTATCCCAACTAACATATCTGAAAGCATTTTTAATAAAGTGAGGTCAATAAGTATTTGATCACCCTGTGATTTTGCAAGTTCTTTTTTTAGAAATAAATGAGGGGTCTAAAATTTTCAGCATAGGTAAATTTCCACTGTGAGAGACAGAATCTAAAAAGAAAAATCCATTAATCACATATGATTTTTAAACAATTTATTTGGGAATTACTGTGTCAGATAAGTATTTGATCACTTGCTTATCAGACAGATGTCTGATCCTCAAAGACCTGTTATTTTGCTTTTAAATAGTCCAGCTACACTCTGCTCATGATTCTAAATTAATAGCACCTGTTTGAGATCGTTAGCTGTCATAAAGACACCTGTGCACCCCACAATCAGCCAAAGTCTAAGTAGCAACATGGGCAAAACCAAAGAGCTATCAAAAGACACAAGAGACAAAATTGTAAACCTTCACAAACCTTGAAAGGGCTACGGGGCAATTGCCAATTGACCATCATAATGCGATTATAATGAGAGTATTGCAATTAAACTTTAACTCAAGTAAATGCAATAAATGCTCATAATCGAATTAACAAAGGTGGCCTACACCGATTTTAATCGAAATATATAGACATATAAACACCTTAATCGAAATATTCCCGCAATGGCCAGTCTTTACTACTGTTTCAGCTATTAAAATTGTTTAGTTTTGTGTGTAATGGCAAAATGATTATTAAAATTTTTTAAGTCAATAAAGGGTCTTCTTTTATTTGTGTGCACTGACAATATCAAAACAACATGATTTTCTGCCTTACCTTCTCTAACAGGCGAAAAATTTATCTAAACTCTGCAAAAGGACATGTTAAATATATCTGTAGAAAGCTTTAAATAACCTTTTAACGAAAAAACAATAAAACACCTCCTTATAATAATGCATAATGCATCATAATGCATATGTGTCTTTGCGACACAAACTCACAGAAAACAAGTGACATATTTATGGTTATTATTAATAAATTAATGGCATGACACGGACCTGTAATAATATGCAGATTAGAAACTGTTATGAAACGGGAACGTGAGACGTACGAGTTCATGTTCAAAGGGATTTATTAAAGCTCAGGGTCAGAATAGCAGTGGTCGATCGCCAGCAGATACAACAGTGGGGGCACAAGCAGAGACAGAGTCGATAAACAAGCAAAGGGTCACAATACCGGTAATCAGAGTCCTTAGGGAGAGGCAGAGGGAAAGTCCAGATTCAGGCAGAGGTAGTCTACCGATAATCCAACGGAAACAAACAGTGAGATACTTGGAATACGAATGAACACGACTACGGTTGACGGCAATACACTGAAACAATGATCCGTGACAGACAGACAAACAGACTGGTATATATACACAGGTGGCACTGATTGAATGATTGAACCAAACTAGCAACAGCTGTGAGGAGAGGTACATTATGGGGAATGGAGTCCAGGAATGGAAACAGACATAAACACACACAAACAGGTGGTGTTATGGAGGGCTGGAGTGCCATTCAAAGTCTTGCTGGCACATCCAGCTGATCATTACATAGCCCCCCCTTTAAGGAGCGAATTCCAGACGCTCCTGACGCTGGAAACGGTGAAATGACAACCAGGGAGGAGCGGGCGGTGGGAAAGCCCACCTGGGTGGAGTCCATGGAGAGGGTGCCCACCAGGGCCGATCAGACAGTTCAAGAGTTCTCCAGGGCAGAACTGTCGGAGGAGAAGACTACTTGGGTGGAGCAGGTGGCGGAGAAGCCCACCGGGGCGGAACAGGCGGCGGAGACCTCCCTCTGGGCGGAGCAGGCGGTGGAGAAGCCCACCGGGGTGGAACTGGTTCTGGATCACAGACTGGGTTTGGCGGATCCGGCCATTCACGATCACAGACAGGGTCTGGCGGATCCGGCCACACAGGATCGGGATCACAGACAGGGTCTGGTGGATCCGGCCATTCGTAACCCCAATCGCAACCCAAAATGACTGGACACGGCTCCTCGTACCGTGAAACGGGAGTGTGACCCGTTATTTGCGGGCTAGGAACCGCGAGGACCTTCAGCGGCTCGATTGGCTGCGAAACCAGGACCGACTGGACAATACACGGCTCCTCATACCGTGCTACGTGGTTTAGACCCGTTACATGCGGGCTAGGAACCACGAGGACCTTCAACAGCTCGTCAGGCTGTGTGACTGGGACCGACTGAGCTGAACACGACCCCTTGTATCTTGCTAAGGAGTTAGGACCGGTTAAAAATTGGATGGGAACCATGAGGGCCTTCTGGAGCTCTTCAGGCTGCACAACTGCCCCTCTCGCTGTGAAGTGGTGGTGGAACCCATCACTAGTGGATCAGGGATCGCTAGGATGCGTGACAGCTCTTCCAACTGTAAAACCTGAACCGACTGAGCATCGTGCAGTACAACAAGCTGTGAAACAGGGACTGACTGAACATGAAACAGCCCCTTGGGCTGTAAAACCGGGACCAACTGAGCTGAACACGGCCCCTGATGCCGTGAAACAGCCTTCAAACCCTTCTTTTGCGGTTTGGGAACCGCAGGGGTTTTAGACGGCCCTGGCAACCGCACTGGCTGGAGTGTACACGCCGTGAAACAGGATAACTACCAGTCTTTTGCGGTTTGGGAACCACGGGGGACTTTGCTGGAACTGGCAAAGTTCCCCCAATACAAAGCCCTGTATTGTCCAGTCTGTCCCGGTTTCGCACCCAATCGAGGCACTGAAGGTCCTCGCGGTTCCTAGCCCGCAAATAACGGGTGGATTAGTCTCAGCAGACTCGGCCGCCATTGTGAAAGCCAGCTTGAATAAAGAAGCAATCTTCCCCGCTTCGTCCAACGAAGTGATCACAGGTGGCGGATTGTACCAGCTGGCGTGACGAGGCGATGAATGTACTCGGCATGAGCCCTAAAAAAAATTTTTTTCCGATCTCTCTGTGACGGATCATGACAGAAAAGCTGGTGGATAAGAAAGGATCGCATTTTTTGGGAAAACTCGGAAACAAAACTTTTAAAAACAAAGACCTTTCAGATGATGTCTGAAGTTTGCCAGGGACCATCTGGATGATCCAGAGGAGTTAACTCCATTCGCCGTGTTTGGAGGAAGAAGAATGATGAGTATCATCCCAATAATACCATACCTACAGTGAAGCATCATGCTCTGGGGGTGTTTTTCTGCACAGGGGACAGGACGACTGCACTGTATTAAGGAGAGGATGAACGGGGCCAGGTATTGTGACATATTGGGCAAAAACTTCCTTCCCTCAGTCAGAGCATTAAAGATGCAGGAACCGTATGACCTTTTTAATTGTTAACAAAGCCTTAAATATTAAAGTTTTTTTGTCTCAAGTGATCAAATACTTTTTTGACGCAGTAATTCCCAAATTAATTGTTAAACAATCACACAATGTGATTTCCGGATTTTTCTTTTTAGATTTTGTCTCTCACAGTGGAAATGCAGCTATGCTGAAAATTGTAGACCCCTCCATGATTTCTAAGTAAGAGAACTTGCAAAATCACAGGGTGATCAAATACTTATTGACCTCGCTGTATGTATAAATATGATCAGCAAAAAAATAACAAAGTACCATTAATGGCCAGTGGCATGCAGTTTCCTCTGGTGACAGAACAGTCATAAATCTTTCCTCTTTGAGTTTGACTGTGTTGTATTAAAGGATCACTCACAAGCAGACTATAAAAGAAGACAGGAAGAATATAAGAAAAAGCTAAAAAAGAGAAATCTGTGGCATTCTTGTCTGGGTATAAGGGTTGAGTAAGAAGCACAAAAAAAGACAAAAAAAGTGTGTACATCAGCATGGTTTTCGTTAGTGTTGCGGAATATTTCAGTCTACTGAAAATTTCAGAAAGGGGAAATTAAAACTGCTGTGTTTAGGTTTTCGTTCAGATGAAACTGTAATAAAGTCATATAGGAATAGTAATATTTTGACTGGACTAGAAAAGTCTGCATTGGCTGCATTTAGTAATTGACAAAAGAAAACGTCTAGCTTGACCTGTGTTACATTGACAACAGTAGCTATTTGTAATGTACATATGTTATTGCTTTGCATGCTTTCTGACTAAAATGAAAAACAGAAACAAAATAGATGTAAAATTGAAACTCAGAAGTAAAATGTATCTTAGTAATTCATTTTACATGAGTAATACAATAATTTCTTACACACATTAGGGCTTTTGATTAGTGGCTTTAATATGAATATCAGTATTGGATTCAAGTATTCTGTAGCCCTTAAAGTCATCTGTTTGTTTTGAGTGATTGTGGTTTTCAAGTGAGCTCACCTTACACCTTTCTGTATCACTTTATAGCCAAAGCCTGTGTTTTCATTGTTAGTGAAAGTCTTCCAGGTCAGAGGATCAATGTTGAAGGCCATTAATGAATGGCATACTAATATGTAAAAGAAAGAAAAAATATTTAAGATGAATTATGAAGTACTTTCCTCTGTTAAATTTTTTTTGCAAATATTGCAAAGAAAAGTAAAATACAATTCTCCTGACCCAGATCAGTGACTATGCTTAAAATTCATATAAATAGAATTATTTCTATTTGGCCTATTTATTTCTCAATGGCCTAGTTTCATTATAAATTAGCCCATAGTTCAAATATGACATTTATGTTTTATTTATAAAGGTGCTCAAGAAAAATATTATATTTAAAGATACTATTTAAATGCTTATTTTTATGATCAAAGCTCTGTCTCTTAAATGTATAATGCAACGTAATACAAGGATCACTGAGAGATTAACAAATAAGCATTCTTAAATACTTACATCCTCTTTCAGTCCATGTTAACTTTAGAAAATAAATAAAGATTTCACGGCAAAAATACATATTTTTACAATTACAAAAAGTTTTACTTGCTGAAAGATCAGACAAAATAACTTGATTATAATAATGTTATATTTCTTTATCAAGCTATTAAAATTCATCAGGAGAATACAGACTCCACAATCTGTTTAGCTTATACAAGTGTACAAGTGAAGAAAAAGGTTTTGTTTTCTGATTAATATCTTATATTTTCAGGGTAATTTCAGTATAGCTTATCCCACAAATTTAAGTACAAAAAAATGTGATCTTACCATAAAACAAACAGAAAGACAACAGGAAATTCCAGGCCATTTCTGCATGGAGGTACAACGAGAGGGTGAGGGTGGACAAAATAGACTGATACGTGTTGAGCTGCAAGTTTGAGAGAAGAATCTTAGGTGGGACTGAGAAAAAAATTAAAAATAGTCATGCATGTGACTAAAGTGGAACTACCACAGAGGAAGTAAGATTCTACCAATAAAACCTCTTTCTCTTCAATCTGTCTTCTCTTCAATCACAACGACCTCCCAACCCCCACCCCAAACCACCCAATCAAAATCAACAGCAATTACTCTGACATAAACAATTGTGAAACAGAATTGGCAAAATGCAAATGTAAAAAGTAAGTTAGTAAAGGAGGTGTTGGAGCCCAATTGGAAACCAGCTACACTTTTCTACTCAAAAACATTCTGGGCCAGTGCCCGGATCCTGAATTTGAACCAGCCCAGAAAATTTGCTGGTCTCAAACAAGGGAACCTATGATGATGTCAGTAGGCTGTTTCAACTACAAACCACAATTTGCAAGATCAGATCAGAATTAACCCATTTCCTTTTTGTACTTTCCTAGGTTGACAAACTGTTGTCCATAAAATATGTTGCACAAATTCAAACATCTGTGTTGTGCTGTTCTGTTGTAAGTAATCTTAATGATTCCTAACTGCATCTACTTAGAAGCTTTTGCTTTCGCACAGAAACACACAGCATCTCCCTGACATGACTGCATCAACACAAAATCAATGCCTTTTTTCATTGCATGACCCTTTGGGTGGCATTACGCACATATTACACATATATGGTGACAGACAGGCATTTTTGAATGAGCAGTTTTGGCCCAGCCTTCTCTTTTAGAGTAAATACTTTTGTGAGAGACTTTGAGCTTTGTAAGCTCTGAACTTTCTAGCTTTGCAGATCTTACACATGCACAAACAGCTACATAACAAACTAAATGGAAAAAAGCCTGAAAATAGCCTCTAATGACTGCTTTGAGTGCGGAACTTGTAGGCAGAGGTCAAGCGAGTCAAAACAGGAAGCTTTTTTTGGCTCCTCTCATTGACGCACAAGACACTGATCTTACATTAATTGATGTTGAATTATTGGAATTCAGCGTGCGTGGATCACGACTGATGCCTCTAACTAACTTACATTGTAATCTTTTCCATGAGCCCATCACAGAATTTTTGACAATTCCTTGATACTAACACAGAATTTTAAAGCTAAGAGTCCATGTTCAGTACACAGAATTTAGTGAGATCAGGTTGAGGAATTAGAGTCAGAAATGTGCATATTATTATAAGAAAATTGAAACTGAGATTTTAAGGGATTGCATATTCTGTGGAAATGTTTCAGTGCTTCTTTTCTCTCCCTCAGTAGCTGAGGCATCCTCCATTTGAGTTTTTATGTTCAGCTGAAAGGCAGGTTAAGTTAAGAAGCTCCTGTCTGACAGCTTCATCAAGTTCTTAGGCTTTCTGTAAGCCACCTTGGTAAGATGCTCTGACTACAGGACAGAGTTAGGCCTCCTCTTGTCTTAGAGCGTTATCATGCTGATGCCTCCGTCCTCAGAGCTCCATTGTGCAATGGTGTTAAGTTGTTGGGCTTTCTGAACCTCCTTGTCCACTGCTTTTAGGAAGGGTACCTATAAGCCCAGTTATAGGCTAGCAGGTCAGACTTATAGACTCTATGTGAGCCTCATTGCAAGATGTCCTGAGCATAGGGTGTGGTAAGGCCTCCTCTTGATTTAGAGTCATCGTGTTGAGGCCTTTTTTATAACAGATAGTGTTTTTTTGTATGTATATATATATGTATGTGTGTGTGTGTGTGTGTGTGTGTGTTTTGTAAATATATTTTTAAACGTAATTTAAAAAGCAAACATCAAAAAAAAAAAAAAAAAAAACTGACAACACAACGACATTAAGCCACAACACAACGGGAATGCTCTCAACCACTAGGGGGCAGTTGGTCATAATAAAAAAAGTAACTGGTTCTTTTCATCTCAAAACTTGGAAAATAAAACCTCAGATGAACAACAACACATGAAAAATTGCACCATGTCATTGTTTAATTAACAAAAATAAAGCCAAAATGGAAAAGACAAGTGTGACAAAATTATTACAACTTCAGGTACTGCTACTTAAATGCATTTGATTAACTGATCTTCAACAAGTGTGAGCACATTTGTAAAAGCAGATATATTAGAGCCATAATAGACATTATGTAAATACAACCATATTGAATCATTGTAAAATTATTTACTGCGTTTGGATTTTTTCTAAAATCTGAAAGTATGTTTATACTGTTATTATAGGCTATATTACGTCCATGCTAACTGATCATGTGATTAAGACATATCCGGCTCAGTGTTGTAGCGAGCAAAAGACGGAGCAATAGTTTTTGACCATCATTCTATATTGTATTGTTATAAAAAGTTAAACGATTGTTCCTGCTGTAAGACACAAATAAACGGAAACAAAAAGGAATATAACGACTTGGATGAGTTCGCCGCATCAGACTTGCTTTAATCACATTCCAGCCTAGTTGTTCAGTTTATTGACAAACTGCATTTATTAGTAACCAATACGTTATTCAACAAAACATTTTTTTGAAAGCGAATTAAAGATGCGTGTCCAAAAACAACAAAAAAAAAAACTGTGTTTGAAAATCACTGTCAAAATGAAAACATATGATAAAACAAACAAAAAAACTTCATATGGCTTTCTTGAACCTAAAATTTATTAAACATTTGTGAAGCTCGAGTTAATCTAATGCAGATTTCTTGACAGGAAAACCAGCATATTCACCTTTTCCTGTCTAAAGTGTTACGGAGTGGAGTAAAAATTTGACCTGCTGTGCTAAAAACCATCTCTGATGGAAAGCTTGTGGCAGGCGCACACAAGAATTTTCGGGCTGCAGAAGACATGAGGGAAGGGTTCTTTATTCTTCCACCACACAAGTGTCAATTACATTCTCTAAAAGATAAGCCGTAAGCTCAGTCGCTGACTGATCTGCATCCCTTGTGGGTTTTTTTTTTGGTAGCCTTTGGTGACCACTCAATGTAATTGTTTTCTTGGTGTTTCTTGAGCACTCGTGCTTGGTTGTTCTTCTTAAGTATTTCAAAGGCGGTCATTGATGGCATCAAGGAGTTATGGTATCAAATTAAAGCCACCACTGCAGCGTCGATATAGCATAGTGCTGATTCAGATAAGCTTGTGGGTTGTAGTATTATCATATTTGGAGTCTAATTCCTCTGAACTGCAACTCTTAATTTTTCTGCTTAGCTGTAGGGTGTTGAATTCTGTGAGATGCCAAGAGCCTTTGGTCACAAAACCACCAGCATGTGTGACTTTTGCTCTTCACCAGCACATGAGACTTTTGCTATGAGTTGTTTGTGGTGATATGCTTGTTTGGTTTTCAATGCCGTGCATTATGGCACTATCGCGTATGTTCGAAGGTCATTGTTCTAGGAGATGTTTGTTCAGATACAACTTTGCGAGCCATAAACTGTGCTGCCATACTTATTTAGATAGAAGAAGCTTTCTGCTGGCAAACATGCTTCTGCTGCTGGCAAATTTTCCAAACATGCTATATTTTTCCAATTTGGCATGATATTAATTTTTTTCATTAAAAAATGTTAATCGGGGCCTGTTGAGCCTACCGTGATGTTCTTGGGTTGTTTGCCGTTTCTCTGAGCATTATGTGTTTTGCTCCTGGGCTATAATTTCTGGGATGTCCACTCCTGGTAGTATTGATGTCTCTTTTGAATGTCTTCCACTTGTGAATTATCTACCTCACTCGAGAAAGATGGACTTCAGATTGATTGGAAATGGCTGTAATACTCTTCCCAGATTGATGGCAGCAAAAACTGCTTCTCTGAGATTATTTTTGATATCTTTCCACCTTGGCAGTGTGATAACACAATGTAAAGGCTCCAGATTAAAACACTGTCAAAACATCACGCGACAAACTCATCCAAGTCATATACATTCCTTTTTCTGATCTGGAGTGGCTCTCCTAAACCGTAATTTGGGAACAGGACCCGGGAACAGTTCTCCTGGCCATGACTGCGAAACGAAATCCACGGGGAACTGGAACGGCTCTCCTGATCATGACTGCAGAACAGGCCTTGGTAACGGCGGAACAGAATCCGTGAGGAACTAGAACGGCTCTCCTGGCCGTGAATGCGGAGCCCAATCTGAGGGGCACTGGAATGGCTCTGCTGGCTGTGACTGAGGAACGGGATCTGCGGGAAACTGGAACGGCTCTCCTGGCCATGAATGCGGAACAGAATCTGAGCGGCACTGGAATGGCTCTCCCGGCCCTGAATGAGGAACGGAATCTGCAGGGATCAGGGATGGCTCTCCTGGCTGTGAATCGGAAACAGGATTCGGGAGACACTTACATGGGGCTCGCGCTGGATGCCACACAGTTGGAGCGAGAGCTCAGGCAGCAAGGGAATTGGACCGCGCACTCGTGGTGCGAGAATCAGAGGGTGCTCTGGCGGTGCAGGAATAGGAGGGCGCACTTGTAAATGGGGAATGGTGGGACGGAATCCGTGGGGAACTGGAACGACTCTCCCAACCGTGACTCCGGAACAGGATTCGGAAACTTCGGAACGGAATCCACGGGGAACTGGAAAGGCTCTCCCAGCCATGACTTCGGAACAGGACTCGAAAACTGCGAAACGGAATCCTTGAGGAACTAGAACGGCTCTCCTGGCCGTGAAAGCGGAGCCCAATTTGAGGGGCACTGGAAGGGCTCTCCTGGCTGTGGATGCAGAACAGAATCCGCAGGGCACTGGAATGGCTCTGCTGGTTTTGACTGAAGAACGGGATCTGCGGGAAATTACACTTTCTATTACACTATTACACTATTAGCTGCTATTACACTTTCCTCAGGCACATCTGCCATCTTCTGTATAACAGGTTTGGCATACAATCGTCTGCATTTCGAGCACTGTGCTATGACCTTTCTGATAGCAGAGTTTGATTTTGGAATCCCATACTTTTGTCTCAGTCTTGCCAGTATATGGTTCCTACCACTATGTCCAAGTTCGTCATGTATATGTTGAATAATTAAAATGGCAATTTGTAGGTCTTTAGATGAAATAACTGCCCGTTTGGTTTCCTCTGGCAAAGCAGATCTACTAAGTCTACCTCCTTTCAATACTCTTAAAGCACTGGATCCAGTATGTAGATAGGACAACTTATTTTAACTGGAGCTTTATTCTTTTCCAAAGTTGCAATCTTATCTTTATACTTTTCTCTTTGAGGGAAACGAATGAGTTCAGTCTCAGCCCGCTCTAATTTCGTCCACTACTCCCCCATGCTTCTTTGTGTTTTTGCATCTTTTGATTAAGGAGAATGTTGCATTTACAAGAGTTCTTTTCACTCTAATGTACTGCATCCTTTAGTTCCTTTCTTTTCCTTTGTTTGAATAACAGCACTTCACACCACAAAACCACAAAAAACAGGCTACTGCTCTTTTCAGTTGATGCCATAACCTCAACATCATCATTCACAAGTTTGCACTTCCTCATAACAATAATAATAAATAGTAAGAGAATTTAAGCTGCTGTCCAGGAGGCGAGCCGGGAGGACAGCGGACCACGAGCCCTAGTGATTTGAACCCTGTCCGACTCAGACCCTGCATGCCCGCATAAGCAAGGCGCAAGAAACAGCAGAGAAGGGGCGAAGAGGGATGCACAAAAGACAAAATGTGGAAGGGAAGAAAATGGGTTTATTTTTAGTGGGTAGGATGAATCTGATTGGGCAGGTGAGATGAGGAGATTGATTAGATAATGCGGTGCCAGCCACGGTTGATTTGTACATGCTCCTCCCGAAACTAGTTTTTTGCAAAAACGTCAATTAGCAACCTTACCAATGTCTTTTGGAATTTTTGGCCATTCATTTTCATCCTTCAACAAGTAACTTGGTCCTTGTATCCAACTTCCACATCTGATACATGCTTCTGCTCTCATGCCCCTTGAAGCATTATCCGCTGGATTCAATTGTGTGTTTACAAACCTCCACTGATTTGCTGTAATGGATTCTTGTATGACTGCTAGTCGGTTAGCTACAAAGGCTTTAAACCTAGTATTCTGGTTCTTAATGTACTTCAACACAGTTCTTCTAGACTTCTAGAGCTTTTTCCATGGGTTAGATATTGTGACTTAATTCCAGGCTTTTGACTTCTTTAGCTCTGTCTTGTATGGGAATGGAAGACAAGACTGCTCTGCTGTTGCTAATCCACTTGGTCAAGCGAGAGGAACCATGAGAACCAGGGACGTAGCAACAAATTCTGAGCCCTATGCACAAGCAGTGGCCATGGGCCCCTGTAAGCTCGAGGTTCACAACTACCTGCAACTCACCTTACTACTAATATAAGAACTCTTATATGTATAACAAAAAAAGCCTTACTACACAACTTCTCTAAATTTCTGTTTTATTTGCAGAATGCTTAAACGGTAACAGTAGATGCCACCAAAGCTAGCCTAACATTATAGGCCTGCATGAAAATGTAAACACTTTTTCATTTGGCTGAAGAGAACAGCTTTTTATCAAGGAGTGTATTACATTAAAGATGTGCCATTTCAGCGTTCCAGATTAACAAAATGCTTTATTTTCAATGAAAGATTAAAAAAAAGTAACTCACTTGTCAATTTACATTAATAAAAGGCAAACAAAAAAAACTAAACACTGAAATTTATAGCCCAGTTTTAAAGCCTTGAGCCTACAAAGTTAGACTATTATAGTCCAATAACAAATATTAATTTAGTTTTCGAATTAGTATACTATTGAAATGGTGTAGGCTATGCAAACAAGGCATCCTGTAATTTCTAATTTTGTGTTATGCCATTGTGTTATTAGCACTGATAATTGCGGTGGTATTGAAGTGTTTTGTAACCACAGCAGGAGTTCATTTGTAGACTATTTGCTCTCACATTTTGGGCTCACCTCTCTTGGGAAAGAAGTCTGTCAGCAGCTGCTGGTTTAGCTTTCTTAGACATCATCTTCCAAAGCACAGTTATGCATTGCCGTCTGCAGCTTCAGCAGAATGAACGCTACTTCAAATGCTCCTAGTCAAAAAGGCCGGTAAAGGTGGACTAAAACATTTTGTTTAAGGGAGAGGGGGCCTGTCCTCAGACACTATATGTACTTGTAAACCATTTAATACATCAATCATCTGATGCATTTACCCAAAATATAAGCATTTACAATAGTTAATAACATTTATTGTGATCTTAAAATTATATTTAAAGCAAAATAAAATTTCACTCCTCAGGGGTCCTCCCCCCACTTGGGGCCCTGGTAATTTAGTCCCACGTTTCACCCAACTACGACGCCTCTGATTAGAACATATGTTTCTGAGCTGTTCTGCTAAGACAATAGCGTGAGTCTCTGTTGACACAGAATTCAGGTAATCATCAAGATTAAAATTCTGCAACAATGTGTCAACTAATTCTTTAAGTACTTTATGTCTGGCATCTTCCGCCTTCTCCTAAGTGCATAAGATGCACAGCTTGGGGAAGATGTGGCCCCAAATAGATGCACAACCATTCTGTATTCCACAAGGCATTGTGTCAAGTCACCTTCTGGCAACCATAAGAAACGTAGCAGATCAGCTTCTTTGTCTGGAACCTTTACTCAATAAAACATCTAGTTAATGTCTGCCATAAGAGCCACTGGTTCTTGTCTAAACCTAATCAAAGCTCCCACCAGAGAGTTAGTGAGATCAGGTCCCTTCAGCAGCTGCTTATTGATTGAGGTACCATGATACGCTGCATTGCAATCAAACACTACATGAATCTTATGTTTTTTAGGATGGTATATGCCATGATAGTTGATATTTTGGAACTTGGAATGCATAACCCTTCATTTGTAATATCCTTCATGAAGATTTTGCAATCCTTGTGCAAATCAAGGTTCATACTCAACCTTCTTTTCAAACTGTTAGCACATTGTTCTGCGACACCATGATTATTTGGCATTTTCCCAGTTTAATTTTTCATTGGTAAGCCAAAGCACTAGTGTCCTTCTACCAATTGTTAAGACTTTTCAATGAACTTCATGAACTGACGGTCCTACTGCAACATCTCAGGTTTGTCTTCAAGGATGCATTCTGCAAATTCTATACTGTTGCATTAACAGGTGTTCCATATTCTCAACCGAAATTTGGTTGACAGCAATAGCTGTCTGCATTTCTTTGCCACTCCAACAGCTTTCATTTTCTTGGCTGAGACCATTTGCTACCCGACCCAATGTAGTTTTTAATGCATAGGGACCATTTCCTTTGCTATTAATGACCTGCCAAGGTTCCAGTGCTTTAGAAAGGTTGGTTCCTATCAACAAGCCAATTTCTGCATCAATAGTAGGAAGGTGCACTTCACTCAGGTTAGGCAATTTCTTTATGTGTCATTGTGAGGGAATGTTCTCTTTTCTCACTGGAATCATTTTCTGTGTGTAAACTCTTGGAAGATCAATAAAATCTTTTAATTCCAGCCCACATACTTCCAGATCTGACGCAATGTAACTATCCACTGGTCTTTCTTTGTCCAATTGTTTGAAGCAGCATTTTTGTTTTCCTTCCTCTGATATTTAACTGTCTCAGTAGAAAATGTAGCAGGGCAAGGCAAGGCAAATGTCTCCAAAGTTCCTTATCAGGAACTCGAGCTGCGTCGAAACGCTATGGGAACGGCTCTGAATAGTATGTTGAATCAGCCAATGATGAATTGGGACGTCAGTGGCGGGTGACGTCACTGGCCAGGAAGTATAAAAGCACATGGAATGCCGGCTGGCAAACAGATTTCTGTGTTTTCAGCAAAGCGCTCTGTGTGTGTTATTGTGAATTGTCCTAGAATTAAAAAAAGTGTCTCTTTTATCTTATCAAAAGATAAAAATTTAAGGGGTGAAAAAAGTCAATACAGAGCTTGTGCAAGCCCGTGTGAGAGATCAATTTCACCAAACGATTCTCACACGCTCTGTGTTGTCTGCTTGGGAGCAAAGCATGCTGAAGCAGCCCTCAAACAAACAGATAGAGAGGGCTGCAGACTTTGTGAGCAGTTACTGCTGCATGTTCTTTGCTCCCGGAAGGCTCTTTTTAATGAAGAGGGAGCCTTCATAAGGCATTCGTGGGGATCGCAGCTCGATCTCCGTGATGAGTTATCGGAGGAGGATTCCGAGACGGGTTTATTCCTATCTCGATCCCCTTCACCGGAGTCGGGTGCCACCAAGGCTGGTAAGGAAGCGCGTTCTGCTACTTCCTCTGGCCAAGGCGGCGCAGCGCTGCTTCTCTCTGCATCCGAGTATGAAGAGATGGAGAGCGCTGTCTCCACGGTCTCCTCTTCACCCCAGTACGAGGAGCTTTTGGAGGTGGTGAATTGAGCCGTTGCCAAGTTAAACATCGACTGGCCGGCCGAGATTAAATCGGAACCGCGAAAAAGTAACCGCGTTCATCACCTTCAAAACGGAGCCTTTCGTTTTTTCCTGATATGCACACCAAGGTGGCAAAATCATGGAAAAAGCCATTCTCAGCCATTTTATGGAAATGTGGCTGGAGTGGCTGAGAAGGACTCGAGCTATCTCTCGCACGAACTGGCAATGTCTTTGAAGGCTCCGGCCCTGCCTTCAAAGCCTTTAAGAACAACATCAGCTTTAGTAGGCAGGGGGTACTCAGCAGCGGGGCAGGCTGGTGTGTATTTGCACCCTATGGGTGTTTTACAGGCCTACCAGGCTGACCTGCTGAAAGAGCTGGATGAAGGCGAGCAAGTCAGTAGGGATGACATCAAAGAACTTAGGAGGACCGCTGACCTCTCACTGCGTGCCACCAAAGAAATAGCCCGTGCCATTGGTGCCATTGGCAGCTATGGTGGCCGCTGAGAGGCATCTTTGGCTGACTCTGACGGAAATGAAAGAACGTGACAGAGTCTGCCTGAGGGCCTGTTCGGCGACGCCATCAACACGGTCGTCGAAAGGCACCAGGAGGCAAGCAAGCAGGCGGCGGCGTTTCAGCGGTTCCTCCCTCGCCGCTCTCCAGCTCAAGGGACTGCTCCCTGGAGTTCTGGTGAGAGTGAGCCAGGACGAGGTCAGTCTACTGCTTGTAGCACCGTTCTGGCCAGGCCGAGTTTGGTTCTTTGACCTGATATCCCTCTTAGACGGCTCTCTGTGGGAGATACCGGTCAGGAAGAATCTTCTCTCACAAGCGGAGGGCTCCATTGTGCACCCGCGCCCGGCGTTGTTGAGGTTAGGTCTGAGGTCGGCTCTCCCGCCGGCGGAAGCACGCAGCTTTTTTTCAGATGTCAGAGAAAAGAACTGAAACTGCTCTGTCATATATGATCGCACATATAAGAGTAATACAGCATTTAAATCTGTAAAGTGTCTATTTTTTTTATACACTCACAATATCAACAAAACATTCTGCTTTTGATAAATAAAGAAAATGAACAGGGTGCGCTCTCTGCTGTCTCTGTCACCGTGATGTTCAGATTACAACACGTCAATAAAATGAATTGTAACTCCGCGAAAACGTGACTCACAGACATGAGAGTTATATCTACAGAAAGCTGTATATGTCTTCTCTAAAATGAAGTTAGTGCTGTCGAAAACAAATATTCGGTGATAAAGTTATCAGTATGAAAACAACACCATATTCGTTTTCATGGTTAGAGCTCATTATAGTTAATTCGACTGCGCCCCCTAGCTTCACGCGCTATTGTTATTACAAGCACCCACGTGTGATTCGCGCAACATGTACACGCCCACAACAGCAGCGTGCGCTCTGCTTGAAAACATTTCTCCAAGTTTACTCCATCTCCGTTTTGTTTCTGAAGAAGACACGCTGTGAGAATTAAGGTTTGCTTTACTTCAGACAAAGAAGGTTTGACGCGTGGCTCGATATCAGGAAGACATCATGAAAGGAATAACAGAAACATTGTGCAAGCTAACCTATGTGTTTTTTTATTTTTTGCTTTGGTTTACACTGTATTGTGGCATAAACCCGAACACCTTTACTAGCTGTGGTTTTCCCAAACTATAATTCCTGACTAAAATGCTTGAAATCAAGTGAAACTGTAACGGAATGACAGACTTCTAAATTTCTTACGATGTATAATATAAAAAATTACAGTATTAAAGTAATATGAGTGAATGATGAATCCTTTGAGTCTTAAAATGTTTAGTATTGATCCTCTGTTCACAAATCTATTTTATAAATATATATTTAGATGTTTAATGTTCTAAACAATAATAATAAAATCTTGGATATACTGTAAAATGCTCTTTAAAGATAATACAAAGCATATATTGATACATATACTGATATTAGCATGCTCACAGATGTTTTGTTTGTTTGTTTTTTAGTGATCAGACACCTGCAACACAAAGTCCTGTCTCCTCTCTTTGACCTGTTTTCCTAGGAGCGCTAACCAACATCAGATGTTTAACTACACTGAGATTCTCTGGTAAAAAAAGCTTTTATTTTATTTTTAAAGCTTTTATAAGAAGCAGCAAACAGTGAAATATCAGGTATTATGGAGGATTCACTTGTTGAACAGAATCTGTTTTCAGGATTGACTCAAAGTTTGTTCACATCTCTATAGGTGTGGCGGCCTCGAAGGCCCTACTTTCAGGGGTCTCCATGGCCGATATAGGCAATGCTGCTGGGTGCTCAACCCCCCTCACATTCATCAGATTCTATGGACTTGACTTACGAGCTTCAACAAGTTCTGCTGTTCTCTCGACCTAGCTGTGCACAACCACACACTAGGCAGGGAATTAAAAAGTCTGGAGGCGTGGGCATCTCGTTCCCATAGTGTTTCGACGCAGTTAGAGTTCCTGAAAAGGAACGTCTCAGGTTATGTATGTAACCCTGTTCCTTGAAGGGACGAGACGCTGCGTCTCGGAGCCACGCTTTTGCATCCCCTGCTGACGCTCCACTGTACAACAGGAGCTGTTTGCCGGCCGGCATTCCATGTGCTTTTATACTTCCTGGCCAGTGACGTCAACTGCCACTGACGTCCCAATTCATCATTGGCTGATTCAACATACAATTCAGAGGCGTCACGCTGGAGGGCGTTCCCATAGTGTTTCGACGCAGCATCTTGTTCCTTCAAGGAACAGGGTTATATACATAACCTGAGATGTTTTCTCACTCTTTTTTGGACTTGAATTTTATGGCCTCAATCGCAAGAATAGACTCATACTCTCCGGCCCCAGTACAACCACACGATTCCTTGTAAAGTGAAACTGGAGCAGAGTATACACTTTTTTTTATCTGAGCTGGATCTTCTTTCATTTGCTTATGTATTTGATCATGATTCTTATCAATGTGGAGTACACTTGGGTGTCTCTGCAAACACTGTTGGCATATCATCCTTTTTCTACACTTCTTACTAAGATGACCCAGTGTCAGACAGCCGAAACATAAGCCATCTGCCTTTAAAAAGATTTTTTCTTTGGAAGAGCACTCTACAAATTTACCACAGTACTCAAGTGTGTGGTTCTTCTGAAAAAATAAATATGGTTTCTCAAATGCGCTGGCAATTACAACTGAGGTTTTTTTTGCAAGAGAATCTGATGCTTCTGTAACCCAACCAATTATGGATGAGCTATAGAATGGGCCACAACTGCAGTTTGTTTCATTGCAAATATAACATTTAT
>JAUMHG010000054.1:2358278-2368567 GCA_032359395.1 Enteromius anoplus | reverse complement strand
GCTGAAGTCTTTATTTCTGTTTGAATAAAACTCACCATTTAATCCATCCCTGTTGTCTGTATTCCCTGAGCGTGACAATATTCCACAGCTTATTTTGGCACTATAAATAAAAAACATAAAACAATTGCAGTTGTGGAATAGAAATCAGCTCATGCAGACTGGGCAGAGGCTATTTTCACTAAGTATAAATAGTGTTCAATGGTATTTAAGGCTAGATATTTGTACGTATTCGTACAAGGTGTCAAATTCGTGCTAATTCGTACTCGTACCTCACTCGTACGATTTGTCTAAAACCCTGTGATGGGTAGGTTTAGGGACTTGGTTAGGTTTAGGTCATTCGTACAAGTTCATACGAATTAACCACCTCATAAAATATGTACAAATTGCTGTGAGATCAGATTGGTTTCTCCTATGTTACGACTTGTTTCTATTGTGTCTATTTTCACTAAGTTACAGCTTATTTCCATTGTGTTGCGACTGGTTTTCCTAACCTGATGCAAATCCATTAATGTAAGTGATGATCACATAGTGTTAACAACCAAAGATGTAAGAAATAGAAATGAGAAATAAGAAATATTTAGCAGGCTAAATATCTGGGCCAGTCTGTGCCTCAAAGGGTGCATGTAAAAGCTAAGGCACCTGACTTGATGCCTTGCCACATTTGCTTACAAAGGTACCTCACAAAATTGATTTCAGACAGACTTCTGAGGCAACATTACGGTGTAATGTTTTTATTGGAACCTAAATGGTGGTGACATTGAAATCATCCAACCGTAGCGTATTACTCGTGCTGACTGCATTAGGCTTTAATAATTCATAAAAGTTGTACTCATTTCTGAAGATTATTATGAAGAACAAAACTTGTAAGTATCATAAACTGTTATTGATAACAGAGCAAATTTTCTGCAGTTATCCAAAAGTAAATGGAAAAATCTTGCTTTTGTTGAGGGACCCAGTGTGATGCTAACTAGGTTGGTCTACAAATAATTACCTAAGTGAGGTATCAATGGTGCATTTTTGCCATATTCAGACGTATTACGTCATTATACATGTTTCTGTGATGTTTAGCATTTTAATCAAGTTAGGTGATTTAAATATATTTTTTACATTATTTCAGTCATTTTAATATGATCAGACAATCTGTTGGACCATCAGGCATTTTTCTTATGTTCTTGAACAACACAAAATAAAAAGAAACATACTCAACAAAAGAAAGAAACAAAAAGAAAAAGGACAAGGAAAAGGGAATGTGATACATTTTTCATTCTTTCCCCAAGACATGGCTACTTTGTCAAAGAGAATATTTTAATTTTTCACTCAGGTCAGTAGAAGATTCCTTCATACTCTGTCTCAGTCTGCTCCATCACTGTATGGCCCATGCCCTCTCCGCAGACAGGAGATTTTCCAGGAATTGAGATGCAACCCCCTATCGTTTACGATCAGTTTTCACCACCCTTGGACCCCCAGGCGTTATAGGTCATTTAGCCCTTGTATGAGGAGGACAAGCGCTTGTTAGAGCCAAATGCTGTTGGGTATGCTAGGCCTGAGATGAGTAACAGTCAGCCATACCTGGGGCTGTACGATATGATGCTCATTTATTTAAAACATTCAGCTATCTTGATATGATCACACTCGACAGGAATACCAGAGAGCTAAGAAACAGATGGAGCCAAGCTAAAATTTCATGATGTTTGCAAACAAATTTAGGGAGGAGCATGCACAGGTAATTAACAGCCTGTGTGGCAACGAGCCACACAGCCGCAGAACCCTGAGTGCTCTCCACGGACAGTATTCCAAAGTTGCTTCACCTGTTATTAATTACCAGTAAGTTCGAACTCGTGAAATTATATTGCCTACAGTACAGCAGCCTGTGAACTACCTGAATCATATTGATACTTGCCTAATAATACAAGTGGCAATAAAGAACAACATATTGACAAAGTAAAAATAGAAAGAGTCAAAATTGTGAGATTTAAAATCACATCTTCTGTATTTTTTAGTTCACAAGACATTAAGTGATGGACTGTAGTCATGTGGATTACTTGTAGATTATTGTGATGTTTCTATCAGCTATTTGGACTCTCATTCTGACGGCACCCATTCATTGGTGCAAGTGAATGGTGAGCAAGTGATTTAATGCTAAATTACTCCAAATCTGATTAAGAAAGAAACTCATCTACATCTTGGATGCCCTGAGGGTGTACCTCAGAATTGCATGTTTAATTCATATTGTTACTTACCATTCCTTCATAATTATACAGTATAATTATACGGCCAGTGTTGCCATGGCCACAGGCATTATTATTGTACCACTGCTAGTACTAGAGTTGGTCAATCAGAAAACATCTGAACAACCAAAGTCTGATGTCTCTGAACAGCACAAACATGGACAATTGTGACAATATAAACAGTGAAAAGTCCCAAAGCTCTGGCTGCATTAGCTCCCTTTACAGTATTTGCTGTAAAGGCTGTTCAGTATAAAGTTCAGATCAGTTAATTGCACCATTTACATTTTTATTGTAACATGCTTGACTGCATGACTGCTTTTTTAATGCAAATGGGGAAAATAGCAAATCCTCATGGTGCACTTGCTAAGTGAACATTATTGAATCTAAAATTTCTCACTGGCAAGAAGAGTTTATTCATGTGGAGTGAAAAGACATGGATGAAGTTGCATATTGATAACTGTAATATTATCCAGCATAATAAAAGCTCATGCACTTACTGGGAGTAGAAATTTACGAAAGCTGTCATTTCATGGCATTCAAACTGCTGTTTTCAACATGTTTCAAACAATTGAAGCATCAGAATCAAAGCATATTGCAATCATATCTGCAGCATGTTCTGAATGGCTACTTTCAGCTATGCCTAGTTCACAAGCTTGTTTGCTTATTTTATGTCTGATTAGACTTGCATTCTGGAATGATAAAATAAATGAAATCAGAATTTAGAACATAAGGGCTGAATAGTTTCTGCTTGAGACTGAAGGAAGGCTACAGTTGTTTGACATCTGGATTCAAATATAAAATAAAAATCTTAGTGCATATTAAAAAGGGTCATAGCATACATAAAACATACATCATCTGAACTTTTGGGCACACAATGTAAAGTTATACTTTTATTCATAGTTTCAAGCTTTTAATTTTAACAATTTGTGATGGTAAGCACTGCATCTTTTAGATTTTCATTATAATTTCAATATTATATTATACATTATAAATAACAATATTAAAAATATTATTTTAAAATAAAAATATTTATTTTATTTTAATAATTATTATTATTAGGACATCATTTATATAATTATTACATGAACTTATTAATTGCTCGAGCAATAACAAACATTTTTTTAAGGCTAAACATCATATTACTGACCATGTGATCAACACGATTGCCGGATTACAGAACTCCTCCATCAAGAGTAAAATAAATACATAACAATCACTGATCCATGCAAATTTATTTTTAAAGACCCAGTGAGAATCAGTTCCAGTCTAAACAGGGCTCACGTTAGTACTTTCTGTCTTTTTCTGCAACCAGTCATAATCTGTAATGTGATTTTTTTTCATCTTTTGATACTAGAATATGTACTTGTTTCATTTTTCATTAACTTACTTACAGTTACTTTCTTGATCACTTCTTGGGAACACACTTTGGTCTGCAGTTAATGTTTCAGCAGGGCTGGAGCTTTGGCACTGTTGAAAGCTATTTCAAAGCTGAAGAATTAACTTTTCATTGCCAAATGTATGGCAGCGCTCCACAAGACCAAAGGGAAGTCCTGATGTTTGCCTGCCTGACAGCCTGTCCAGATGATGTGGTCTTAGCTGTGCTGTGAATGACTACAGTGCCCTAGATATACCCAAAATTTGAGTTGTTATCCACTGAAAATGCTATAAATTCAATATTCAGATTCAAGAACCAGTAGGGTACATTTACCCGGGTGCACTTTTTGGCGTGACATGAAATATGTACCAATAAGTATGTATTGCTGTTCCAAAAAACAAAAAAGAACACTAGAGGCAGTAAAACTCAGACACCTTTTATACCTTTTCACAAACATTTAGTTTACACAATTACTTAAAGAATATCATGTGATTTCAAAACAACATCAATATGCTGGTATATCTGGATAAAGCTTTTGACAAAACAGTTCAAATGTGCATAAAATGAAGTTGAAATGGCACAGTTGCATCAACAAAATAGTAGACAGGTGGGTTTGAGAAATGACACAAACCAGATTTGAACTTGAGTCACCCACCTAAGCAGCATTGTGCAAAGTGTCCGAATACTACTTGGCCTTTGAATTTAAACCTATTACTGCCAGTGTGATTTTCTGTGGGCTTTGCTTCATGTGCCCAAAAGCAGAAGAATAGCACAGTCAGAGAACACTGCCCACATGAATGAGATCTGACAGTCACCAAATTATCTTCTCATAAAGTGTCCCTGGGGTAAGATGGTATCCTAGGAGCCCACGTCTTTCAATCTCAGCATCATGAGAGCTGGCTCCAATTTGAACTGTTCTTCATCAGATGAACATGTTTCCACTGGATTTTGAAGTTGTTTTCATATCTGCATATGTGCACTTTGCATTAAACGTGTGGTGTTATTTTAAATGTTGCTCTAAATATAATGAACATTGTTTAAATTATACTTTTGGGTTTAAGAATTTATAAACTACGACAATACAACTTTCTTTTTCAGGAAATCATTGAACAGTTTAAAATTTGACTTTTATTCTTCAATGTTATGATATAGAGATTGCAAATGACATTTCTCAGAAAGAGACAGGGCTTCTCAAAGTCATTCTCAAAGGAATTATTGTGCCTATGAACCTGACAGGAAGCCCACACCATGCGCTGAAGAGAATTGTAGGGTGTGTAAGCCATAAATGATAAATACTTAAAAGCAACAGAGTTATGTCAAAAGTCTATAAAAGATACATAAAAGAAACATATCAAAAAATAATATGTGTTCTGTATTGGCATCTATGGTTCCATGAAGAACATAAAACATCCATGGATACTTTCAATTTCACAAAAGTTTCTATCATGTGTCGTCCATGTGCTTCTTTGTGTTTGTTTTTTTTTCGTTCTGCCATGTGCTTTGTGCTACCTGTTACTCCGCCCCTCTCATTAGTGTTCATTCCCCTCCAGCTGTGTCCTCCAGGTGTCCCGTGTTATTTCTTGATTAGTCCTTGTATTTAAATCATGCTTTGTCCCATGTTTTCTGTCAGTTGTTAAAGTTTCGTTGGTTGTTTGATGTCCGCTTTGATTTCTGCACATTCGTCAGCTTTCCTGTATCCTGTGTTTCTTTATTAAATGTTTTACGTTCATTGGAACCCTTATCTCCGTATTTCCTTGCCAGCTGAGAAGCGAGATCGTGACAGCTATAGCAGCCAACCATTACAGAACAACAGACCGGACATTGAGATGGCATTCACCATGGGGCTCGTCAAGCTCTTTCTCTGAGACCCGCCGTTCAAGGACTTTGTGTCTGAGTTCCATCAGTTAGCCAATCAGTAAGGTGTCGCGGAGACTCTATTCTCACCGTGGCGTTCCAGAGCACTGCCCACCTGAAATAGAAATGGAAAATGGAAATCTGCACTGTTCCTCTGCCTAATGACAGTGCGGTCCCAAGCAGGACGGCTTCAACCATCCTTCCAACCACCCCGGGATCACCGCCCAAATCACGAGTTGGCAGTGAGCCTCGTCAGTGCGGATGCGCACATCTCAGCAGACTTTGGTCTGCATTCACGGGCCCTAGCGCCATCATAGACTGCCGCGGACTTTGTTCCGCATTCACGGCCTCGTGCACGTCACAGACTTTTGCGGATCCCGATCCACCGAGTGCCGATCCAGTCCCAGAGTGTCGGCCGGGAGTGCCGATCCAGTCCTCCACGGACTCCAGACCACCTGCACAGGCTACAATACCGTGCGAAATCCCCACGGATCCCAATTCGCAACTCCACACTTGAGAGGAGAAGTGTGGAGATAAAGCTAGGCCAGAAACTATTTCTGCGATTCCCAGTCCGCCTATTCCTCATCCATTCCCAGAATGCAGGCCAGAAGCGCCGATCCAGTTACCCAGGGAATCCAGTACATAATTTTTTAATCCAGACACAGACCTATGGGTTGATATGCCGATCCTAATTCCTCCGGATTCCAGTCCATCTATTCCAGATCTGGTTCCTGAAGTTCGGCCAGAAGGGGGATCCAGTCACAGTCAGTGCACTAGATGGCTGTCACCTCCGAGTCGCTCCACGGGATGGCTACACAAACCCCCTAGGTGTCAGTTGAGGTCCCAGTCCCTGCCATAGAGGTTCTACCAGTGGCTGAACAGTCTCTGGAAATGTTGACTTTCCAGACATTCCCCTGGTGGCTGCACAAACTTTAAGACAATCCACTCAGGCTAATGAACCATTGTCAGGTCCAGTGTCCGAAACACAGCCAGAAGTGCTGTTTAAAGTCCCCGCGGTTTCCACACCGCAGTTATCGGGTCCGAGCCCAAAATCATGGTCAGAGGTTCCGTTTGAAGGTTCAGTGTCCGTGACACAGCCAGGAGTGCCGTTCAAAGTCCCAGCGGTTTCCAATCCACAACTGTCAGGTCCCAGTCCCGATTCAAGGTGAGGGGAACCATATGAAGGTTCGGTGCCCGAGTCTCGTCCAGGATTGCCGGTATCGGGTCCTAGCCCCGAATTCAGGCAGGAGGGTCATCTAGAACATCCTTCCTCGACAACATCCCATGACCCAGTGTCGTTACAGGTGGGTGGCCTCCCCAAGATTTTTTTTTGGGGGGGGCTAGGTGTACCTGGGTCATGATAGGGAGGGGTTGGACAGGGATCAAACCGGAGTCTACCAGGGGTCCTGATCCGCCGTGGCCTCCCAAGGGTCCAGATCCACCGTGGATCCTGGATAACTCTGCTTTACCCTGGAGGCCTCCAGAGACTTTGCCCTCTCTAACCTCCAGGGTACCCGTCCATCCCTCCCCCAGATCTATGTACTGTTCCGCCTCCTCTCCACCACCCTCCTTGAGCATCTGAGAGCCGCTCCTAGGGAGGGGGCTCTGTCATGTGTCGTCCATGTGTTTCTTTGTTTTTGTTTTGTTTTAGTTCTGCCATGTGCTTTGTACCACCTGTTACTCCGCCCCTCTCATTAGTGTCCAGCTGTGTCCCTCCAGCAGTGTCCTTCAGGTGTCCCGTGTAATTTCTTGATTAATATGTGTATTTAAACCATGCTTTGTCCCGTGTCCGCTTTGATTTCTGCACATTCGTCAGCTTTCCTGTTTCCTGTGTTTTCACACTACAAAAAATGGTGCACAGTAAGTTTTTTCAGTCTTTAATCTTAAAATTGGTACATTGAGGCCTTGATTCTAGAGTAAACATAAATTGTTGTTGGCATACTCCGCTATAAAAATGATTGGCTAGAAATTACTCTTTGTGAATGCAATCTCAATATGAGATGACTGTTTATAATAACACGCTTGACAATGACACTTCAGGTGCAGATTGAGTTGCAGACTCTGTCTGAGCCTGTTGTTTGGATAGTTGTAATGCTGAGGCCTCCACTCCTAGAGCAGGGTCATCTAATATGAGCTTCGTCAGGCCTCCTCTTGATATGAGAATTACTTTATTTGAAGCCTCCCCTTGCAAATAGCTCTTCTAGGACAGTATTCGTAAATTTTAGGCTCTATGTAAACCTCCTTAGAAGATAAGCATGAGTTGTAGTTAGGCCTTCTCTAGTAAGGGAGTATGGAGTGTTGCTAGGCCGCCTCTGTTTTGACAGTTGTTGTATTTAGGCATCCAATCTGCAGGGCTTTGTGGGCTATTCAGGCTATCTTTGAGCTTTCTTCATTTCTGGCATTAATAAGGACGTAGTTAGGTGTCCTATGGACGCCTCCATTCTTGAGAAGCTCCAGTCTGTGGTGTTGCTGGTGCAGGGGCGAGGACTGCAATTTGACTTGGTTTTTGGTTCAGCTATTTAGGCTCTCACCCCTGCAGTATGGAGGTGTGGGTATTCCTTTCCCCAAAAGCACCCTCTAGGAGATGCACCATAGAGTTCCCATTTCAAAGGGAACATCTCAGGTTATGCATGTAACCTGGAAACATGTTTTTAGTTCATGATAACTTCATACACACTACTGGAACTTTGGAATAATTATATATTTTGAATAAAGCATCTTATACTCACCAATGCTTGTTTACTTTAATCAAAAATACAGTAATATTGTAAAACATTATTGCAATTTAAAAGATCTTGTGTTCTGTTTGATGTATTTTAAAATGCAATTTATTCCACTGATGGCAAAGCCCAATTTTCAGAGTAACATGATCCTTCAGAATTAATTCTAATATGCTGAGGAAGTCGTTTTTTTGGTCAAAACTTTAACTGAATAACATATCTTTGATTTAATTTGAAGTTTGTAGAGGCTTTCATCTGCTTAACCATGGTGCCAGGGAACATTTTCTCTGTTCTTCAAAGACATCTCGATTCTAAAGATGATGCCTCATGTTTGTTGCGTGTATTTTTAGATTTGCAGCATGGCCTCTGTCTTCAGTGATGCTAAATTAAGATTCTGTGGTCTCACCCGGGTAAAATCAAGGTTGGGCCTGAGGCGGTGAGAAAGGAAGCCGGAGGTGAAGTGTGTTCTGGAAGCATGAGCGACTCCCACACATCTGACATCACGCTGAGCTCTGGTTCCTTTGACTGCACCTCGTCAACACGTCACCCTGCTGCTTTCAAAACAACGACAGACAGGAGAGATCACAGCTGTAGTCTTCTGTGACAAATGTGCATGGCGACAATGGGAAGTTGTTTCCAATTGATGAAGGAAGGAAAGTAGTAAAGAATCCTTTTACTTGTTTCGAATTTTTAAAAATGGGATTTAAATTGCTTTAGTTCATACCAAAACATAAAAACTGGAAGGGATTGATGGACATTTGAAATATCTTAAAAGTTTGGAATAATTAAGATATTTTTAAATGAAAGTATATTAGCTCACCATAGCTGTTTAATTTATCAAAATATAAAATGTATTTTTTTTTTTTTTTTTTTTTTTTTTTATTTTTAATATTTTTAAATATTTCAAAATATTACTGTATTTCTGTTTAAGTAAATACTTATTTTGTGATCACAAGAGGCATTTTTGTTTAAAAGTTGAGTTAAACTTTTGACTGGAAGTCTACATGATGCAGACACTAAGATAAGCCATTGTGAGCATCATCTCTGACATTTGTAGTAGTGTTCTTTTTCATGTAGAGTGTTTTTTCCGTTGGAAGACAGCATCCCCTATAAAGCACCACAGCTACAGTCATACAAATGGAAATAGACACCTCCGGCTCCCACCAATCACACTGTTTTTTGAGTGGCCTGTTTTAAATTCACAGCTGACACTGTAGACATGCACATTCAAAGAGACATCTTTGGCCTTTGTGTCAAATCTCACACTGTGTCCTGGTACAAGCTTTGGATTTTTAAGATGCAATGTCAAGGTTTCAGCCGTGCCAGCCTTATTACAGTTTACAGACTGAATAGCCAACTAGTGTATTTTGAAAAACTTGTAGTTTTGCACAAAGATATTACAGGTTCTAGTCTGCCAACATCAACACATATGTGTCTATCTGTCTTTTGTCCCACACAAAGAAACCTCCATACTATAATACATACTCAAACAGCCATTTTTCAAGCAGTTCATAGTGAACTAATTTCGTATTTTTGTACGTGATGTGTACGGTTTTATATGTTTATATCAAGACTCTTAGAAACTATTACAGTATCTGTCTAGTAAAAAGTATTTAAAACCCATTCCTGCCGCAGAAATAGAATAAAAATAACATGTTACATGTATGTATTTATGTTTTTGTTGTCAATTCCCCATGTGCTCTCTGTGACCTAGTTTTGTTTAATTAAGTATTCCATTCAGGTGTGTGTAGCTCGTTATCTGTTATTGTCTGCCCTTTATAAGTTGGTTCCTGTCTTTCAGTTGTTGTCCGTGATCATCGTTGTATAGCTGTGTGTTAACCGATTCTCAATGTTTCATTATTATTTAAAAGATGTTTAATTGTTACAAGGACTCTCTCCGTGCTTTTCCTGAACACAAGCATGACATGGAGCATGTGGAGTTCTGTCACGCCCCTTCACTGTTTGTTGTTGGTTTTCCCCATGTGCTCTCTGTGACCCAGTTTCTGTTTTAGTTGATTATGTCCAGGTGTGTCTGGTTAATTAGCGTCTTTGTCTGCCCTATATAAGTTCCTTTCAGTTTAGTTCTTGTTGTCGGATCATTATACTTATGTT
>JAUMHG010000054.1:2234923-2249913 GCA_032359395.1 Enteromius anoplus | reverse complement strand
TAGGTTTCATATATGCGCGTATATATTATCATATATGTGCATATATACTGCATATAGGTTTCATATATGCGCTTATAAACTGCATATAGGTTTCATATATGCGCATATATCTTCATATAGATTCTTTCCATGTTGGGCAAGCAGCCAAATATAGGTTATAAATTAATTTACAAAATTGTTTATTGTTTTTGCAGGGTTCATAAAGCAGCCCTGTATCTCAGAGATCGTGTCCAGCTCCAAGCGTCTGACCTGTGACCTCACAGGCTTCTATCCTCCGGACATCTCGGTCAGATGGCTGTGTGTGAGCGAGAGTGAGAAGGAAATCACGGATGGAGACGAGCTCTGGGGCCCTCTGCAGACCCTGCCCAGGACCTTTCGAGCAAAAGCCTTTCTAAAAGATCTGCGAGAGATGGCGAGTGGAGCTGAGATCATCTGCAGAGTCACACACTGCTCTCTGCTGAAGCCCATCGACCGAGTCTGGAGAAAAACTCTCAGCGGTACTGAACTCTTTCCATTTATTTCGTTTAAAGAAGTCTCTGCTGCTCACCAAGCCTGCATTTACTTGATCAGAAATACTGAAACAATTGTGAGATATTATTAAAGTTTAAAATTATTATTACAGTTTTTTTTCAATGAATAAGTGTCATTTATTTCTGTGATGTTCAGCTGATTTATAAACTTTTGTGTCACGTGATCTTCAGAAATCATTCTAATATAGTGATTTGCTGCACAACAAACATTTCTGATTATTATCAGTGTTTAAATCAGCTTAAAATATGTACAAATATATGAGTCTTTGATGTATATAAATATGAAATACAAACTAACTGCATTTATCATTTTAATAATAGAGCAGATTATAATATTAAAATAGAGCAATTATTTTAAATAATATAGGGAACATGATATCATAGAGACTTGTGGATGTGTTCTGTTTTGACATGATCTGTGGTGTTTCTCAGTGGCTCCCTGCATCCCTCCGTCTCTGTCGGTGCACTGGAGCAGAGATGGACTGGGAATCTTCTCTGTTCTTCTCTCTGGAGGAAAACCCTCAGCTGAAGTTCTGTGGGCTGCTGGAGGCACGACCCTCTCCAAGCTTCTGTCCAGAGAGACTGAGAGAGAAGATGGCGAGCTCAAGAGCGTCTGTGTCCTGCTAAGGTCTACAGGAGGTCAGGAGCGAGCTGGACATGTACGCAGTACGTATGCCTTACGATGAAGAACACACTCAATATAACACAGCATCTAATAATGAGAACCACCCTGGGCTTATTCTAAAGGAAACAGGCCGTCTAGCATGGAGCGTGAGGCACAATGTGAGAAGATGAATGAATGCGTGAATGGAATGAAATCAGACGAGGAAGAGGAGGATCTGTCCGTGATAAACACTGTGAGACTGAGGAAGGAGAAGAGAGAGCGTCTGAGAGTTACTGTGGAGATTACCCATCCTGCACTGAGACTGCCCGAGTGCCTCACTTGGACAGGTAAGTATTTGTGCAAGTGTAAAATTAGGCATTCATCAGAAGTCAAGTCAAGTCACTTTTATTTCTAAAGCGCTTTTAACAATACAGATTGTAGCAAAGCACTGAACATTATCAGATAGAAGAACAGAGTGATGGTAATGTATAATGACGAGAATTAAACTTTATTTATCAAATAAAGTTTAGAGAATTAGAGAATAATAATAACATTCAAATTTATATAAATGCTAAATAGACTGAAAAAAGTGTAAAAACAAACTGAGTTAACATCACTGAAAAAAGGTCTCTCAAATTTGGAAACAGAAAGACTGAAGCAGTGTTTCCTTGTAATGTCCAGTTTATTTACTAAAAATATGATAATTATGTACACTGATGAGCTTAGACTACTGTGAGTCACCTAGAACAGAAGTTTAAGTGTACTTCTCACTTTTGTGTTTTGCAGAGGAAGCGTCGTCTTGATGGTTCACAGTTCTTTAGAAATCTACATCTTCTCCAGACACCCACAAGAAACTTTATACTTATGTTTTGCAGTTATATTTATTTTTCCTAAAAAGGAAAGTTTATCTTTTACTACTAATCATATGATGCATGAAACACAGTATACACTTCATTCTTTTGAATTACATTTTAATGAATGTTAATTAAATAAACTCTTTAAAGCTGTAATGTGTGTGTTTGTGTAAAGAGTGTGTGAGAAAGTCAGACAGCCCAGCCACAGAGAGATTATTTCTGTCCAGAGACTCAGATACATGTCAAACCACAACACTAGTGCGCTTTCAGACCAGCACATTAACCTCTTTTACTGAGACAACGCTTCAAAGGCCTTCTTTTCCACCATTAACAAACAATCTCATAACTGGTTAATCTCATAATCTGCTGTGTTTTAATATGTTGAAACATCTCGAGGGAAGTTAAGTGCACACACACACACACACACACAGAGAGAGAGAGAGAGAGAGTTGCGCAGCAGTAAGTGTTGCAGCAGAAAACTAGGGCTGTGTTTCAAAACCTAGTGAGATGTCCTTCCGGACAGCACGAGAATAAAGAAGCTCTTTTCTCTCAAGGTGTCCAAAAATGCTGCAGGCGCATGCTCACTGCTGTCTTGTGAGATCGCTGGGTTTTTACACACAGCCTGGGTAATTTAGAGAAGTGTACTCCGAAATGAAGTGTTGAACATGACAGGCTTGATGACTGCCTTCCTCACCACAAACCAACCCCGCTCCGTGCGAGAGTCAGTGCTCTTCCTCATTAACACACACCAACACTCGGTCATTTACCCTCGAGAGAGAGAAAGCGCTTACAGGAAAGAAGTAGACGTGCTAGTGATGATCTGAAAGGTGAAGAGACGCGTCGCCGCCGAACTTCGCGTTAATCTCATTCATCGGTCAGCAGTTAATAAACTTTTGATTTAATCGCTATGGATCCGCCAGAAAACTCGGTGAACCGCTTTGGTCGCACTATTTGGACCGTTTGGGTGAGTAAATACTGCCCTTTTACGATTTCACTGAAGTTGTAATACTAATTTATCTGTAAGTGTAATGTCAGTCATATTGTCTAGTTCTCAGATCTGACTCTGGACCACAAAAACAGTCCTAAGGGTCATTTTATATAATAAATAATATTTTCATATGTAGGTTGTCCAAATTAAGTTATGTCTGCTGTAAAAACTTTTTAGGTTTGTTTTTATGCTGGTTTAAACTGGCCATGTGCTGGTCCTAGACCATCTTAAACCAGCGTCCCAGCTTCAAAACATGTGCATGTGCTGTTTTTTTCAGCTGGGTTAGAAGTGCGTATTATTAATGAAATTTAACTAAATCATGGAACATGATCTTTATTTAATATCCTGATGATTTTGGGCATAAAAGAAACATGGATAATTGTACCCATAAAATGTGTTGTTGTCTAGATACACCTGTGCTCTTAAGACCTCTGTGTCCTTCACTGACTCGTGATCAATGTTTTGCTCAAACAGGGTTATCTGTCAGGGGCCGTCGCCAGATATCTCAGACCGGAAGTCACCACTGAAGGAAACCAAAGTGTTCTTGACAGAACAGAAGAAATTGATTTGAAAAGTGAAGTAAAAAAGATTGACAGAGAAGTAAAGAGAAATAATAGTGACAGTGAAAATGACAGAGCAGAGGTCAAGTGTTCCTCGTCGAAGGTCAGAGCGGCTGCTTCTGTACAGTGGGAAAACACCAGTGTGGTCAACAACGACAATAATGATAAACTCCATCTCCATACCACAGAAAAACAAACTTACCACCCTGCAGCTTGGTCCACAGGGACAGAAGCACACAGAGAAGGACAGAGAGATTCATCCAATGACGTCCAGACTGAAGAGGAACATGCGAACCGTGTGAGAGAGGAGAGAGAAACCACACAAGAGCTGGAGATCACTGGAGAAACTGAACAGAAAGATGGTGACAATAAAGAAGAATGTGAAGAGAATCATGATGGTGAGAAGACAGAAGACACAGACGTAATGATCCAGTCTGAACAAGATGAAGGACAGGACAAACAGACCATCATGATGGACCATGGAGAGACAGGAGATACTGGAGGACCGAAACCAGCTGATGAACATCCTACTGAATGGACAATAGACAAATATTCTGATGAAATTGATGAATTCTTTAAAGACCAGATTAAGGAGATGGTGCTTGTAACTGAGCAGAATGAGGAGAGTCAAACCACACAAGAGCTGGGAGAAATTAGGAGGTTTGAACAAAAAGAGTGTGACAGTGATCAGGATTGTGAAGTGAACAAGTGTGATATGATGAGAGAAGATCAGGGTAACACAGACATAATGATCCAGTCTGACCAAGATGAAGAACAGGACAAACAGATCACCATGATAGACCACAGAGAGACAGAAGATACTGGAGGTCTGAAACAAGCTGTTGAACATACTACTGAAACAGAGACAGAAGACACTGTCCAGAAGAATCAGGAGAAAACTGAGAGAGATGAAGATCAGGAACCTGAATCACAAGTGCAGGGTTTACTGGAGGATTTGACCAATGAAGCGAACAAAATTTCAAAGCCTGAGAGACCAATGAAAACAATGGACAAATATTCTGATGAAATTGATGAATTCTTTAAAGACCAGATTGAGGAGATGATGCTTGAAACTGAGCAGGATGAGGAGAGAAAAACCACACAAGAGCTGGAGACCACTGGAGAAACTGAACAAAAGGATGATGACAATAAAGAAGAGGGTCAAGAGAACCATGAGAAGTGTGCAGAGAAGAGAGCAGACACGGATGTAATGATCCAGTCTGAACAAGATGAAGAACAGGACAAACAGATCATCATGACAGACCACAGAGAGACAGAAGATACTGGAGGTTTGAAACACGCTGATGAACATCCTACTGAAACAGAGACAGAAGACACTGTCCAGAAGAATCAGGAGAAAACTGAGAGAGATGAAGATCAGGAACCTGAATCACAAGTGCAGGAAGATTTGACCAATAAAGAGAACAACATCAATGAATTCTCTAAAAGTGGTATTGAGGAGATGATGCTTGGATCAGAGCAGGGTGAAGAAAACACAGAAAGGAAACAAGACACGACAAAATCTGAGCTAATGGAGTCAGCAGAAACCCTGCAGAAAGACTCTGAATCAGAAAAACATGCTCCAACTGATGAGACAGAACTGAGAACGACCACAGTAGTGGTTGAAACCATCGAGGCTTTAGAAGACACCCTCCGGATGGATTCAGAGCAGGACACTTCAGAAAATACTCCAGAATCAGAAACTGGCTCATCTGTGCTGACCACCAAAACTGAAGCCATGTTTTCAGATCTGACAGACTGGGGATGTTTTGAGGAGATCCAAACTAAGCTTCACGATCGTCAAACACCTGAAGAAGAGCGATCTCAAAGAGACTCAGACGAGTCCCAACACAACACTGAGACCGTAATCCAGACAGACAGAACCCAGCTCTCGCTCAGAGAACATGATGAGTTCAAGACTGAACTGATAGTTGAAACAATTGAAACAAAGATCAGTTCAGAGGATGAGGAAGCAGAAGCTTTAGAGACAGAAAGCCAAACGCCCATCATCTCAAATGTCACTTCACAGCCACACCAGCCTCTCGAGTTCACAGAAAGACTATACAAATCATCTCAAGAAACAATGGATGCTTTCAGTGAAACACGGGGAAATGCAAGTGCGTCTGAAACCGCTGAAACTGAGGACCGAGCAGAACCCCTCCCAACAGAGCTTCTGGGGGAACCTCAAGATGTGGAGAAGACCGCTTTACAGTTTGTAGAAGAACTAACAAATCAAGTCTTGAATGAAATGATAGGCACAGAAACGGGACATTCAGCAGAAGATCCCGCACCAGCAGTGTGTGTTTCAGCAGATGCTTCTGTCCTGGAAAAAGAACAGAAGATATTAACAATGGACAGCAGTGAAGAACATATTAGTTCAGGTCCTGAAGCTGATGGGCGTCACGAGCAGATGCAGACGTCCATCGCTGGAGAAAGAGTGTCCAGAAGTCAGGAGGACTTGATGGAAGTCAGCAGATCTGGGATGAAAAGAGCGTTTGATCAAGTGAGCATGGGCCTTCCAGAGACAAAGACTGATGGAAGATTTGATCTGATCCTGCAGGTAATATACAACATTTTGTTAAGTAAAAATTATAGTGTCGTTCTATCAGGGAGCTGAACCTCAATCTTAAAGTGGTGTTTCTTCTTAGGCTTTCGAGGACTCGTCTTTGGACTTCAGCGTTCAGAAGTGTAGGATAGCTGTGAAAAATCCTCTCGTTCGTCCTCCTAAAGACCCCAGAAAGCTGCTCTTCAGAACCTCAGTCGAACCTCAGATGCTCCGGGGCTCCGCTCCAAACAAACCCATGATTGGATTTAAACTCCCAGGTATCTACCCAAACAAGACCTTCAGGAGAAGTGTGTTGAAGTTTGATTAGTGCTTTAACTCTGTGTTGTTTTGTTGGATGATGTTCAGGGCTCGGTGCAGGGTTGCCAGGGCTGAGAAAAACTGAGTTTGGGCAGAAAACAGAAGCGGAGAGAACAGTGCAGGTGCTCAAGAGATGCTCCTGTATAAACACTCAAGATTCATGTGTTATCACTGCATAGAGGGTTCATCTGATTGGATTACACAGATTTAACTTAAATGATTTCTGCTCTCTACTAAACATTGGCATAGATTGGGATGAACTATTCATTTATATTAATATTCAATTTAAACAATATATTTTTTAAAGCATTTATTCAAATTGCTTAGAATCAACAAATTTGTTAATTGCAAAAATACATTTATTAGCTACTGAATATTGTTAGCTGTGGAACAAGCAATGTTCAGTTTAAAGTTAATTTAAATTCAAATTAATGAGATTTTATTGTTGATAAATATGTAATTTTATGTATTCAAAATGTATTTTAAACACTTTCAGCTTATTAATATTATGACAAAAATCTTGCCTGCTTCATTCATGTATGAATAATACAGTTCAGCAAATATGCATCACAAGTTTATTTATGTTAAAACTATATTACAAATGGCTGGAAATTGTATTTTAAATTCAAATTTTTGAGTGTATCAAAGTATGTCAGTGATTTCATGTGTGTGTGTGTGTGTGTGTGTAGTAATATAACTGTGTTTATTCACAGCAAAAATCAGTAACGGAGGATTCTGTCAAACAAGAACAAGTGCCAGCTAAACCCAAATGGACACCGCCCAGGCATCCTGGGTATGACCTCTAATATCAATATGAATTATTCATTATATTTTATGCTGTCTCACTGAACACCAACCTTTTTTCTGTCTAATGTTGTTTTGAGCAGTATGGGGAGTCCCTTCATGATGGCAGAACTCAAAAGCAAACTCAAGAAGCCGGTCCAGGAGTAATATTTCATTACTTCATGATTTTCAGATTCATTCTTCACCTTTTTTGTCTAATTAAGCACTTTGTAGCATAGTAAATAAGTTATTCTACTACAGCACAGCGTTTCTTTTTATTTTCACTATTTTGTGTGCTTAGATTAAAAAAAAAGAGAATCTAAGCTGGGAACAGACGTTTATCATGCATTTATATTAACAGTTTAACTGAGCTTATCAACATTTATAGAGTGAATGTATTTACTTATATTTGGAGAAAAAAGTATGAAGAAAATTATTACAAACTAAATATTAATAACATTTTTGCACTTTTTTTTGCATTACTTAAACTCTGTTACTGTAGATGTGTCATAGCCAATATTTATCACTAGAGAGCAGCAGAGAGTAATTGCTGTCGCTTCTCCTCTAGAGGGCAGTCTCTGGCTGTCATGTATCACATTTAATACTATTTTATTGCTATTTGTTATTGTTATGTTGTACATTTCTTTTTCTTGTCTTTACTTGTGTGTATAGTCCTTTGGCAAATACTGTTTGTAAACAATCATGGCAATAAATTCTTTGAATTGAATATAACACTAGAGGGCTTAACAGAGTATCCTGTTGTGTTATGTTTGTCCGCCGCCGGAGGGCAGCAGTGGTCCGCTCTCTGTTATATATCACTCCGCCGCCGAAGGGCTGTAATGCTCCGCTGCGCCGCTAGGGGCGGTGGAGGGTCCGTTGTCCGTGAGGGAGGCGCTTGACGCCGGTAGAGGCTGTGGGAGAAAAGAGCGACGAACCGGGTGGAAGCCCTAAAAACGAGCTGACCTTAGCCTCTTTAGATCGCTCTGTTCCCCACACGGCCGTCTGGAGTTATTAAAGGTAGGTGTCGCGCGTGTATGTCTTGAGCTGCGCTGTGTTTTCTGTCGGAAGTGTCCGTGTTTTTGAGCGGATGAGCTCGTTCCGAAGGCCTTTAGCTGCTAATGCTAACGTTAGAGCTGCTAATTCCGGATCGACTCGGCTGAGGCTGGGAATACTTTAAGACTATCGACATTGCGGCGATTAATAAGTGTGTTTGTTAGTGTTGTTTGTTTCAAATGTGTTTAATTCATAATTGAGTTCTCAGGGAAGTTGTGCCAGTCTTAACTTGTTTCACCGTCACGTTGTGTAAGCGAAGTAACGTCAGTTTGTACATTTAATGGTAGTTAGACCCTTGTAAAATGGTCAATTTGACAACGTTTTGGATAAGGGAGCCTTTAATGTTTTTATATTTATTTATATTTTATTTTAGCTGTTATTGTAGTAACTTAGAGGCTGTCGTAATGCTCGGCTAATGTCGACACAAGATTGAACTGTCATCCGAACTTGATTTAAATGTGTCCGAGGCTCGTTTTAAACTTGAGATTTGATTAAATTCGTCGTCTGACTGTGAAACCAGGAGTTATTAGACTTAATGAAGTGCTGCACATCAGGCCAGTACCTCACCCGCTGGTTTTTGGGCTCTCCTGTTTAATCTGCGCATGAAGATGTTCATCATAGATCATAAAATATTCAGATTTAACTGGTTTCACAAAGCCTTTGTTTTGAAAGAAAAGGATTAACCTCATTAAACTGACTGTCTAAAATATGTACACAAACGGCCTGCTTCGTGACGTCATTTAGTTTGCTCATGGTGTAATTTCTGTGTCACTAACATCGTCACCCATCGATCTGATCCATCTGCCATTGGTCGAGCGAACACGTTAGCCCCGCCCTCAGCGCACACGATTGGTTGAAAGCAGTAGAACGTAGCTGCTGGGTTATAGCACTGATCTTTATGAATCATATTTATATAAAAGTATAAGCCAAGCTTTCTGTTGTGATCGGAGGATTTTTAAAGTAAACATCCTATTTATTTTCTCCACAAGCTACACGATTGAAACAGTCTATTATTCCCGCTGATTTTACAATAATCATGTTGTGGCTGAAAACTACATTAAGGAATTAAGGCAATTAATGAAGTATTGCTGGAAAGTGGACAGCACTGTTACAGCACTTTGAGGTCTTCTATGGCTGTTTGTCTTGTAGTTATCTTTGTATATTAAAGTGTAATAACAGAAGTAGATAATACAGTGAATGTTGATTATTTGAGGATGTCTCTTCTGTCTTCTCCTCACACAGGTCTCCTCCCACCGCGTCTCGTGATCTGTGTGTGTGTGTGTTCGGCCAGCAGCTGTATTCTCTCTCAGCGGTCAGTCATGGGGGACATGAGTGATCTGGACAGACAGATCGATCAGTTGAGGAGGTGTGAGCTCATCAAAGAGAACGAGGTCAAAGCCCTGTGTGCCAAAGCCAGGTGAGCAGAGAAAACCAGCTGCACTCTGACAGGCATTTCTGTGTTGATCCGTGCTCATGCGTGCATGTGTGTGTGTGTGTGTGTTCCAGAGAGATTCTTGTAGAAGAAAGTAATGTTCAGAGGGTGGACTCTCCGGTGACGGTGAGTACTCACAGATAGAGCAGAAGACAGAAAAGAGGAGATGTTGGAAACTAAAACAGTTCTGGTGACTATTGTATTTGAGAGATTTTCTCAGCTCCAGAAGTATAATTAACTGTTTTTGATTGTGTGTGTGTGTGGGAAGTTAACAGCCGTGTCTTTTCTTCAGGTGTGCGGGGACATCCATGGCCAGTTTTATGACTTGAAGGAGTTGTTCAGGGTGAGTCTGTGCTCTTGATCCTATAAAGCAGTGCTCGGCAGTAACGACTGCTCCGAGTCACCAAAGAGTATCATTCACACGTGTTTTAGACCTTCATCAGGATCGTTTACATATTAAATCGATCTGAAAGTGTTGAAGTAGGACACATAACTCCATTCAGCCCTCGCTCACAGAGATGTGTTTAATCTGATGAACTGAATCTGTCAGGCTAATAGCTAGGAGTCATTTTGGTGTCAAATAACCTTACAAGATAAAATCAGTCAAAACAATGATATTTAAAAAACTCAATATTAACATTGTGGATAATTGTTAAATATTATTTTGTTTATTAAAAATAAAATATTGTTAAATTTTGTACAAGTCACTTTTTCTAGAGTCGACCATGAATCTAGTGTTTGATGCTGGTTCTGTGTATTTGTAAGTTAACTGGAATATACAGGTTAATTAATCAGTATTTGATGATCTGTTCTTCAGGTTGGAGGCGACGTTCCAGAAACAAACTACCTCTTCATGGGAGATTTTGTGGACCGAGGCTTTTACAGTGTGGAGACATTTCTGTTACTTCTCGCCCTGAAGGTACTGTTATTATATTTTTATGGTATGGTTGTGATTATAACTGTACACACACACACCACCGGTCAGAATTGTGGTATCATTTTTGATTAAAGTATTCCCTTCAAAAAGAGAAGAGTTGTACATCTGAGTATGAGTCAAACCATAATCTATTTCTGTGATCATTACTCCAGTCTTCAGTGTCACATGATCTTCAGAAATCATCTTAATAAGCTGATTTACTGCTCTGGGCCCAGTTTTTCAAAAAATGTAATCTGGATCAAATTGGTTCGGATTTGGAAATCCCATGTTTTGCTATCCAGGATGAACTGATCTATCTTACTATCTATCGACAGTTGTTTAAACGAACATTGGGTTGGATCACTGTGATCCAAATATCAAATTTCAGGATTACCAATTCCTGTTTACCATAGCCTTAGAGGAAACCAACAGTGTAGCCTGCTGTCTGAGCAAAAAACTACAGGTAGACAAAATACCAGAGGCCACAAATAGCCATTGTTTGTTTTTCAGAGCCATGAGCAACAGTGACATTTATTTGACATCCGATAGCTTTGATATTATTTTCTTGTTTTTTACCATATCTCAAATATCATTATGTGTGACATGCTTCATATGGGCTGCAAATTTGAAGGAATTTATAAATCATCAGTAACTATTAAGTGTGTGATCATTCACTTAACAAAAAAAAAAATATATATATATATATTTATTTATTTTATTGGGTTTATTTGGGTCACAAAATCCCATTGGATTACTTTTGGAAAAACTGGGGTGATTATTATTAACAGCTGTGGTTGTTATCCATGTTTAAACATGGTTACAATTTCATCAAATATATTACGCAGTAAAACCTATGAAAGTCTTTTACTGTGATTTGACTGTGGATTGATTAATAATCAGAAGTGTGTGTTGAGCAGTACATCAGTATATTAGAATGATTTCTGAAGATCATGTGACCCTGAAGACTGGAGTAATGATGCTGAAAAGAGTTTAGCAGATCTTCACAGAGAAGTGTGGTGTTCCTCCCGGCAGGTGCGTTATCCAGACAGAATCACACTGATCCGGGGGAATCACGAGTCTAGGCAGATCACGCAGGTCTACGGCTTCTACGACGAGTGTTTGAGGAAGTACGGCTCGGTGACGGTGTGGCGGTACTGCACAGAGATCTTCGACTATCTGTCGCTCTCGGCCATCATCGACGGCAAGGTGAAGCTCGGTCTGTCTGCTCACGAGCTCATCTAGCTGCGTGTGACCCCGCTGACCAGTGTCTGTTCCACCCGCAGATCTTCTGTGTTCACGGCGGCCTGTCGCCCTCCATCCAGACCCTGGACCAGATCCGGACCATCGACAGGAAACAGGAAGTGCCTCACGACGGGCCCATGTGTGACCTGCTGTGGTCAGATCCTGAAGGTAGCACTGCTCTCCCTCATCTGAGCTAGAGAGGTCTTATTAAGATATGATTTAACTAAAATAAGGGAACGTAGTCGAGTTCTTAATTGATGAACAGAACATGAAGCTGTGTATGGCTTTAAATGTTTTGAACAGCATGAATTCAGAAGTACGGTTATGATATAATATTTGCTGCTAAGCTGTAATTTTTCTTTCAAACAAAGCTTTGTACCTCAGACTCGCATTAAAACGCTTCCTGAGCTGTTCTCTGGTCAGAAACACAACCACACGTAACGTTCGGGATCCTTTTATTTTAAATGCCAGTAATTGCAAACATGATTGTGTTTTAAAACGCAACAAGAAGTGCCTTGAAACCATAAAGAGCTCATCCTTCATGATTGATTGACTGTTAGCATGAGGTTCGAGTGTGTTAACGATGAACCCTGTGACAGACACCACGGGCTGGGGCGTGAGTCCTCGGGGAGCTGGGTATCTGTTCGGGAGTGACGTCGTGGCTCAGTTCAACGCCGCTAACGACATCGACATGATCTGCAGAGCGCACCAGCTCGTGATGGAGGGGTACAAGTGGCACTTCAACGAGACGGTTCTTACCGTGTGGTCCGCTCCTAACTACTGCTACAGGTGTGTTCTGTCCCACAATCCCCTGCAGCACAACCCTCATACACATCACAAGCTGAAACACAACAAACTGGGCTAAAGGTGTAGTGGGGGGTTATATTTCACTTTTGCATCAATTCTATAACCAAACTATGCTTTACTGTTTTGTCATGCTTTTCAAAGAAAACATTTACTTCAAATATTAATCTAACACACTGAACGTTTACATTCTAGCAGATGTTATAATAATAAAGCACAATTTAGCTTAAAATGCCTTTTTTTTTTGTTTGTGAAGGTTATAGGTGTATAAAGAGTGTGTCTCGCTCAGCACTGGTTCTGTTCGATCACGTCGTTTATTCAGTGTTTTCTTCTCAATCATTTCACCTGCCAAACATTCAGAGCATCCTGACATCAAGTGAAGTGTTGGTTTGGAAACTAGCTGAGATTTATTAAAGCTTTGATTTACTTCAGTGAATTGAAGCGTTACTGTGGTTGTATTTTCCTGCACACACCTGACGTATTTCCAGTTAGGAGAATTATTTCCATGGTTTTAGGTTTAATCCGCTATAATAACCCTGATTAGAGTCTGTGTTTTGTGTTGCTCAGGGGACTAATAATAATAGTATTAATAAGGTGACGAGGAATAATGAACGATAAACAACAATGGTTTAAATCTAGTCAGCATGTGCGAACGTTGTGTTTGTGATGACGTCTTTATAGTGGAAGTGAGTCGGTCTGATTCAGAGCAATTCACACCTGACTCACTGAAGCACAGGTTATTTTTGGGTTGTCTTAATTTAGACGGTTACATGTAAAACAGTATTGTCAAGAAGATTAGCACTTATAGTCCACTTGTCTTTGTCTCAGGTGTGGTAATGTGGCGGCCATCTTGGAGCTGGACGAGCACCTGCAGAAGGAGTTCATCATATTCGAAGCTGCTCCACAAGAAACGAGAGGCATTCCCTCCAAAAAGCCAGTCGCTGACTACTTCCTGTGAGCGAATCCGGACACCAGCTCTCAACAGGAAGTGCTGCCCTGTGTGTTCTTGTGTTTCTGTTTCCCTCTCCCTGCCCAACTGTCTTAAACTGTGCTTTTTTTTTTTTTATATTCCTTTGTTTATTTCAATTTTCCATTGACTCTCACATTCTCTCTCTCTGCCATCAAGACACACCATGGCATTATATTGTGCTCCTGTGACTGGCGGTATGCTGTAGATGTAGAGGTTTATAACGCAAGCGGACAGCAGCAGGGTCAGCGGCAGACAGCTGCTCCTCAGAAAGATTCTGAAGCGGCGGGTTGTTGGACATTTGATTCTTTTTCTTGCTTCACATTCTCTTCTCATGTAAATTGTAAATGCGAAGGAGAATGGACATGCTTCCGTTCTAGTTCACAGTCATGTTTTCAGCAGTTTTGTGCAGGACGCTAACACACACGGACACTGGAGAACACACACCACACACAACCTTTCCCTCTCGACTGTTCTCTCTATAGGACTTATTGTTGATTTTTATTTTTAATTTGTGAAAATAAAATGTACTTTTGTATGAATTTAAGATGTGAGTTTCTGCTCTTCTTCGTGAGTGCTTGCTCAAATCAGTGTTAAATCCACTGGGATATTTTTCTAACTGAATACTGGAGTGATGTGATGTGTGCAAAAATAAACATTACACAACTTCTGAAGTATCCCATTATCAGTCACTTTTTATAATATCACAAATTATTTCAAAACTTAAAGTACGTCTTCAAGATGCATTTCCAAAGATGTAAAATATAGATTGAAATTTAGTTCACGATTTACTAAAATATATATATGCTAGGCTACAAATCATATTTTTGGGTAGGTGTAAAGTGCCACTCATTTAAATAAAAAAGAGTGACCATGTCAGTGTATAATAACATAACCCAACAAATATCATTTAAAATATGTATATTGTCTATTTAGAAACCAATGCTTTTATTAAGCAAGTATGCAACAAATGCTATGTAACAGTCTCATTTCTATTTCAGTTAATGCAGTTTGTAATTTAATGTTTAATTTCTATTGATCAAAATGCACCATGTTATTCAATGCATGTTGGTTTCCACGAGAAGCAGGGGCCAGGGTCAGGACGCAGACAGACTGGCTAAACCGACCGTTAATGCTCAGCACATAGTAACTTCTTCACCTAGATACAACGCTATAGAGACTGTGTCTGTCCCCCGAACTAGAAAACACAAAAAACATCCCAAACAAATTAAAAGTAACAATTTAATCGATGTTCAAAAAATAAAAGCTGCTTTTAATACAGAGAAACAAATGATTAAGCTCGGATTACTGAATATCTTTCTACTAAATCACTTTTTGTAAATGATTTGATTAATGATCATAAGCTAGATTTGCTCTGTTTGACAGAAACGTGG
>JAUMHG010000054.1:2192799-2219227 GCA_032359395.1 Enteromius anoplus | reverse complement strand
AAATGAAATAAATAGCTTTATATATTTAAAAATACAAATGTATAAAAAATAAACAGATAAATTCGGTGCCAAAAGAGTCAACCGAACAACTTAATGTACATGCATACTGTACACATATAGTAAGACTGCAGAATCTGAAACTTTAGAAATAATTTAGTATGAATTTGTCAATATTTCCCAGCAGCAGCTCACACTATCTTCCATCACAGGCAACTGATTTTGTCCAGGAATCATAAAATTAAGTAATACTCATAAATAAATAATGAATGGATTACCGACCGCATTCATCAGTATTGCTCTTTCAAATCCCACTCGGTGTGTGCGTGTGCGCTCCCGTGTTGCCTAGTAACGAACGTGCTGGCAAGCTGGCACATCGTACGCTTGCGTCTCGTCTATTATTTGTATATACAAGTTATAATTATCTCTTACGTTTCAGCGTGAGAAATACAAAGTGTGGCGTGAGAGCGTGTGAACTGGCTGAAATACGTGTGTCTCGCGGTGAATGCATGAGACTTAAGAGCCCTGCTTAAAACGCTAGTTGGTGCTCCAGTATAATCGGTCTGCCAAAACTCATCCGCGGTGCAAAAATAAGTGCGATTTAAAATGCGTGAAAAAAAAATGTTACGTGTTATGTTTGTGTAATTAATTACTCTAAATTAACGCGTTAAAGTCCCGGCCCTAATATATATATATATATATATATATAAATGAATGAATGAATAAATGAATGAATAAAAAAAACACACATACAACTATTAATATTTTATTTTTGAAAATGTATAGTATTTTTGGTCTGTTCATTTTGACATTTTCTGTTATAAATGTAATATACAAAGTGAACAGCTTTAGTTTAGAGGGATTCATTTACTTGGGAGAACCTGAGTGACGGAGTGTGTGTGTGTGTTCAGGTGCCGTTCCACATGCACATTAACCTGGAGCTGCTGGAGTGTGTGTATCTGGTGTCGGCCATGCTGCTGGAGATCCCGTACATGGCGGCTCATGAGTTTGACGCTCGCCGGCGCATGATCAGCAAACAGTTCCACCATCAGCTGAGAGTGGGCGAGAGACAGCCGCTGCTGGGTGAGAGAAAGAGAGAGAGAGCCACACAGTTATAGAGATATCATAAAGATCAACATTACAAACTTCTCAAAATAATGGGATTCAATATTGCTGCAGTCCAAGTGTTTGATTGATTTGAACATATTCTGTCTCTGGAGAGAGCACAGGTATATTTGTAGTAATAACACATTGTAAAAGTCAAAATTGTACATTTCGATATCAAATAGTGGGTTGAATAAATGATTTAACGATGAATAATTTACTTGTCATTGTGTTTTGAATGATCACGTGACGCCACCAAGTGGAGGAACATTGCAATCAACACAAGCATTGTTTGAAGCGCAGTTACTTTTAAAAAGATGATGTGCTGTGTTCTGATTGCTATCATATACATCAGTGTTTATATCTGAACTCTAACCTTTCCTCCCAGTATTTCTGTGATGATATGAATGACTGTGAGACAGAAATAATTCTGTGGAGTTGAAGCAGTTTCTACCAACTCTGTGCTTTGTGTCAGCAAACGCAGCTCGGACTGATCCAGGAGGATCTGTGTGTGTGTGTGTGGGGAGGGTGATCTTCTCTGGTTTAATTGGTGATGCTGTGCTCCTCAGGTCCTCCCGAGAGCATGAGGGAACACGTGGTGGCCGCCAGCAAGGCCATGAAGATGGGCGACTGGAGGACCTGCCACTCCTTCATCATCAACGAGAAGATGAACAGCAAAGTGTGGGACTTGTTCCCAGAAGCCCAGTGTGTGCGGGAGATGCTCGTCAGGTGAGAGCAGCCTCTGACAGTAGCTCTCAGCTCTGCTGTTGTACCTCCGCTAACCTGTGATCTGTGTTCTGATGTTCAGGAAGATCCAGGAGGAGTCTCTGCGCACGTACCTGTTCACCTACAGCAGCGTGTACGACTCCCTCAGGTGCGCTTCCCAGCATTCAGTCCACGCTCTCTTTATCATTTGAAGTGTGCTGCATCTTATGACATAAATAATCTGTAGTCTAGGGTTCATTTAGTTGATGAGATGTATGATGAAAAATGTACATTAAAATGAGATGCCAATAAGGTCCATAAATAAAAACATAACTTCATCTCTTTCTTTCCTTCTGGTCTTCAGTATGGAGACTTTGTCAGAGATGTTCGAGCTAGATTTACCCACAGTGCATAGCATTATCAGCAAGATGATCATCAATGAAGAGCTGATGGTAAGAGAGGTCAGTTAGCCCGGTGAGTCTGTGTGTGTCCAGCAGTTCTCTCACGAGTGTGTCTGGTCAGGCGTCTCTGGACCAGCCGACTCAGACGGTGGTGATGCACAGAACCGAGCCCACATCTCTTCAGAACATGGCCTTGCAGCTGGCTGAGAAACTGGGTGGCCTGGTGGAGAACAACGAGCGCGTCTTCGACCTCAAACAGGGCGTCTACGGAGGATACTTCAACAGAGGTACTCCAGATTAAACATCACAGCCCTGACAAACCTAATCTTTTTTTTTACTTTGAGAACATTTGGTCGGTCCTCACAATGGAAATAAATGCTACAAATGCTAAATGAATGTAATGGGTAGGGTTGGTGTCGGGCCATTCAAATATTGTCAGATCAGTATGAAATCAATAGAAGTCTGTCAAAGTCACCACAAATAAACGTGTATTGAAAATATACAATTACACGCACCCTTTGAATGAGTTTTCTAAAGGAATGTGTTTAATTGGAGTATATTTGATGCTCTCTCACACAGATCAGAAAGGTGGTTATCAGCAGAAGCAGAGCTACCAGAGAGGTAACTATCATTCACACACTCTGAATCTGAACACACACCTACGATAGACTGTCGATCCACACACACTGAGACTGTACGGTGGTGTGCTTGTGTCGGCTGGACGCGGCTGCTGTCACATGTTTTGTTGTATGTGCATGTGCGCCTGTGTCTCTAAACCCTTCTCACTATGCAGCTTCAGACCAGAGGGGAGGTTACCAGCAGAAGCAAGGTTACCAACGAGGTGGTTATGAACATCATTCACTCACTACTACTTTTCATTTCTGCACTCGCAGCTCTCCTTCTGCTCTCCAAAGGCCCTTTCACCTTCTCCTCCTTCCTTCTCAAAGCAGCTTCAGTCTGTTGATATGAAGTCCGTGTCTCGCTGTGACTCGTAAAGCTGAACGTCTGTCTCTGCTATGTGTCGCTCCTGTAGATCAGAAAGGAGGATACCAGCAGAAGCAGAACTACCAGCGAGGAGGATACCGGAACCAGAACCAGAGCTCGTACTGACCCGCTGTGCTTCATTCCAGATCCAGATCTGCTGACATACAGAACACCAGAACATAACGGCTGGTTTATTATCAAATCAATGACTCCACAGTTAGTGCTTGAGCTTACACCTTCAGGTTCTGGTGATATGATGAAGGCTTGGAAGAGTTATTTGTTACAGTCTGGTGAATTAATAAAGATTATTCAGATAAAATGAAAGCAGAGATTCTGTCAATTATTTGTTTCCAGGCTTGAAACTCATGTTAAACATTTGCTCCACACACACACAGGTCTGTATATAGCTCAGATGTGCTCGCAAAGACCAGAGTTTGATGACTCAAGTGTCTTGAAACCAAGCAGCTTTCTGTTGGTGAATACAGCATTAGCTGTGGAAACTGGGAACTATCTAGTCTTTCTATTTAAGTAACTTCTATGAAAGCTGCATTCTGTCGTGGACTAAAAAACAAAAACTGCAACCGCTCACAATTCTGACTCTCGTAACTCAAGCCTATATCTTAAAATTGCAAGTTGTTTTTCCTCTCAAGAGTTACAAACTTACAACTGACGTTTTGATAACTTGACATCTTTAAATTGTGAGTTTACCAGAAATGTTGAGTTTACATTTTATTGTTGTCCGTTGAGGAGGATGAGGAGACTGTGTCTGTATGTTTAAGGAGGCCTGAGGTAGTCACAGATTCCATGCAATACTGTATTGTATATTAAAAAGTGTGCTTGTGTGATAAAATAATCATAAAGTGTTTTCACGTATTATTGGCTGCAGGATGCTGACACCGTTCTTGGGCCCTATCAGTCTGGGACCACGTGTGACGAAGTGAGTATTAAGAAATGAAAACAATGTGCCTGAAGCATTCAATGAAATAACTTAAATCTATTTGCTACAGAACCTAGAAAACATAAAAGGAGTTTATAAACGCTACCTCCTTAAACAAATGGAAGCAATTGATATTGACATCCAGTAAATAAAACTGAACATGAGGAAGCTGGAGCAGGAAATTCAACAGCTACAGAAAAATGCAAGTAGAACTACCACTTTAAAAAGGTTCCACAACATTTTTCACCCCTAACAGGCAGATTCACTCTGAATAAAGAAAAATAACATTAAATATTTTCACTTCTGTCTGAAATTTTAAAGGCTACATGGTTTATATTATTAAGTAGAATACTATTATTCACATATGTGTCTCGTATAAGTCTGCCTGTTTGGTTTTCTTCCAATACTGCTTCATTGCCCTATGTATTCCTCTACAACAATCCTTGGTTGTGTCTCTCTCCTCAGACGAGTTATGGAGCACTACACAAGCAACTACAATGTCACATGCCCTAGGTGGAGTCACTCTGAGGTGCTTCAGGCACTGGAACTTTGACTTTATCAGCCCAAATGCCATCTCTATACGACCTCTTGTGCATGCATGGGCAATGTTGTAGCTGTGCCTCTGTCTGGGGCTGCTGATAGGGAGTCAAGAAGTAAGGCAGGCATAGATATCCCTTGTCTCCCAGCAAAACTCCTGAGAATTCACCTGCATGAAAGAATGAAAATAAGTATATGTGTGTGTGTGTGTATGTATATGTGTATGTGTATATATATAGGCTACTTAAGAATAAAACAAAAAAAAAGACTTCTTGCGATTTGTTAAGTGACTAACAGTATATCTCTTGCCAGTATTATTTGTTTGGTTTAAATGTAAAACTAACAGTCAAGAAATATTTCCATGTTTTAGAGAGTTATTTAAACTTACTGTACTAGCTATTCCATAAAAGGCATGTTTAACGCAATCCCATCTCTTGAGAACCCATACCACTCATACAGGTAGCTGTCATTAAAAGCCAATGGGTCTGACCTGTCTCTGAAAGTTTGCTTGCTTTGAAATGCCCTCCGCATGACAGTTAGCTCCCTCATCCACCACCTCCTCTATAAAAATGATACACCATGGTTAAGTTTGGAAATGAGTTCCGCACCCTATTTATATACTTAATTCATTACCATTATAATTAATTAAACTCACCAATTAAACGCATACGTTTTACAAATTTTTTAGTGTATTTGTACCTTATAATTTCTTACATTTATTAGTAAAGTACTTTTCATTATTTATTTAATTAATTTTTAAAAAAATTAATATTGGTTTAGTAAAATAAAATGACATTGAATTACCAGCAGGTGAGTATTACTGGTATGTTCGATAAGCATGAACTAAGATTAGCCTGACAGTTAGCCTGCCCCGGACCAGGTTCATTTCCCAGCATAAGTTGCCAGGGTAACTGAGTTTGAGCTTTTTTAATTTTGATTTATGAAACCGAATCTACAAACAATAAGCCTGACTAACCGAAATAAGCCTGGCTTATACGCTAATCTTGGTTTATGGAACAGGCCCCAGGTCATGTGAATAACTGTTCATTTGTTATTAAGTAAATGTCCCTTCGATCACACCCGGCAGCTCTTGTGTTTGCTGCTCCTTAATCAAAATCAATACTGAGTTTGTAATCCAGATATAACTACTAGAGCCAATGGTCTGTTGCATTATTGGAAACTCTGCATAAAAGATTGAATTTACATAGATTAAGATGATATTAGATTGTTGTATGTTACACAAATCTGATCCCAGGTTAGGGTAGTCTGTTGAGAAGCTTCGTGCTAAAAGGCTTTAAATTATAGGCACAAGCTAGCCGTGAGAAATCAGTTTTTTGAAAGCAGATGTTCAAACAAAACATGTTTTCTGTGTATAACACTGTCCCACAAAACCCACAGACCTTCACTGATCTCCTTTGTGACCTATATAAACATTTACTAAATGCTGTAAATCCACATGATGACCCTTTACAAGCCAGTGAAGACTAAACGTATAGTGACCGCTAACTACAAGAATAAATCAATGAATTATAGCAGGAAAATGAAAGTATGTACAACATTATTCATGGACAACACTTTAAGGAAGTCTTATCAAAATGATATTAACGTAGTGCTATTATAACCCGAGTGAAAGGATCATGTCTGACGAGCGCTGGGATAGACGTCACAAACACCTGAGAATCCTGATCATTTCAGAAGAGCTCCAGAATGACTTTATTCTGGTGCAAACTAAGACGTCAAAGGGGTTCAGGGTTCATTTTTGTCTCTTGTTTGTTAGTATTGACCATTCAGGAAACCAAAAGTCTAGCGCAGTCTTTTGTCAAACACATCACTGCTGAACACCAGATCTGTCCTCTTCCCAAGATCCAAGGTCAGGCTAACATCTGCTTGCTTCCCTTGCGTATCAGTTCTGCTGCACTTCTGGCATTTCCTTTAGTGCATGCAAAAAAAAAAAAAAACAGTTGTTCATGAAATTGTAATATTAGTGCTCTTTCACTGTATACATTAGCGATGATGTGACTTTAAAGTGGTTTTTAAGTGTATAGTGTATTTCCAAATAAAAGTATTTCAAAGTTGCTTTAATGCATGTTAAACGTGTGGTGCGTTTAAAAAGTGAACACAGATGCTCAGTCATATTTTACAGAAGTAAGGGCACAAGGTATCTGCCCCTTGATGTCCCAAAGTTCAAACGGCACGTCAGTCATTAACCAGCGTTCCTAAACGAACCTCCCCTCTCTGTGTCCTGCTCATTCGCCCTCATCCTCTGTTTATTTGCTCTGGAAACATTGCACAGAATCTACGTATGTCAGTCCTGCCATCCATAATTACAGGTGAGAGGGGTTTTTTTCCAAGCAGTTTCAGACTCTTTCCCTCCCTTATTTTTGGTTTTTGACACCAAACTCTTGTTTCCTCTGTGTATCTTACAGGAGTCTCTGATGTCTGTTCTGTAGAGATCTGTGTTGAAATCATACGTGTTGGTCGGTGGCTGTGTGAATAAATACAAACATGTGCCGTGGTGTTTACTGAAAGAGAATTGAAGTTGCTTAATATTGCGGTACTGGCTCCCTTCTGCAGCTCTTAGATTAGCTTGTGCACGGATCAATAGTTCAACACTTCAGCTTTCATCAGAACGACCTTCATCAGCTGAGAGAGCAGTGGAGATGAGTTCTCTTCTGCGTCAACCGGCAGTCATTCGTTTCATATCTGTGCGGCTCAAGAGCGTGGCTGCCTGTCCGTCCCTGCAGGCCAACCGTGACCGTGACCCCTCGGCACATGCCTTTCTGAACTTTGAGGATCCTCAAGCATTCCAGGTGAAGAGTTTCTGGGAGCTGATCCGAGCTCTCGGAGTCTTCAGGCTCTGCTCGTTCCCTGTGCTGGTTAATAACTGTGGGAAGGTGAGGCAGCAACAGATGAACCGCTAATGAAGCACACTTACTGACTCAACAAAGACCTAAAGACATTTCACATACTCTGTAGAAATTTCATCTGAGTATATCGTCTCTGTAGCAGTTTTTTAAAACAAAAACAGCAGAGGTCCTAATACAGATCCTTGCAGCACTCCATACTTTCACCGCTGTAAGATTAGTTCTTTCCTCATTTACAGAGATTATAGTCAGACAGGTGGGATCTGAACCATCTTCATGCCTGTCCTTGAATATCAATGTCAGTGTAGATTGCTAGAGATAAATATAACATTAAGAATAGATGTTTGAAAATGATTTTTGATTGCTTATTGCGATTATCCGGTTTAATCACAGATTTTAACACATTTTGGGAACAGCATGTGTAGAATGTACTACATGTCCTGTAGAGTCGTTTAAGAGGTTAGAACATTATTACCATATTATAACTGTAATTTATGTTTGAAATTGTGCATACTAGTCGCATCCTGCTGAAGACGACGAGCTGCCTTGATAACATTTAATGTGTCTGATTAATGAAGCTGATGACCATTACGAGGAAGGTTTTGGGCCAGCGATTTTTCTGCATGCTGGTGCGACCGTCTGTGTACGCTCAGTTTGTGGCCGGCGAAACAGAAGATGAGATCACAGACTCCATGCAGAAGATGAGCTCTCTGGGGCTCCACCCCATGCTAGCCGTCCCCATCGAAGAGGACCTAGGAGAAAGCACCGGGTAAGATGTGTTTTTGTAAACATGTAAACCGTGTATAAAAAAGGTTGTCGTTAATTTATGCTTCGATCTAATAGTTAAAAAATAAAAACTTGTGATTCTGTTTTTTTTTTGTTTGTTTGTTTGTTTTCAATTTGATTTGTTTTGTACACTTAGCATTCATTACTGCATTTATTCACAACTGAAGCATATTTTAGGCTTCATTGAGCTCAGCTGCACCACAAGGCCCTCTGAGCCCAGGGGCTGAGCTGCACCATGGGACCCAGTGAACCTGAACATGTAGCTCCACATGATACATTTTCTGGCTTTTTGTTTTTATCTTTAATTTGCATTCATTTCACAACCCATTGTGCAATTATTTCCTAGGAATGATGAATTTGTAGCAATGCAGTTTCTTTCTTTTTCCGCACCTGCGTGATTCATCATATTGCATTAATAATATACAATTTGCTAACCTTTGTTCTTTTGGCGTCTATAGATTCATTGTCAAAAACTGACTGTGACTTTGATCACCGCAGGGAACGTCGATATGAAGACAACCTGGCGTCCATGCTGGAGTGTGTGCACATGTCTCACAGCAAAGGCTGGAGTAAAAATCCCATGATGCAGCTGAAGATCACCGCTCTCGTCAGCCCTGAGCTGTGTGTGAGTGTGTCTCTGTATAAAGTACAGCTGACTCTAGCAGTATCAGTAAAGATATGAGTGTCTGTCCAGGTGAAGCTGACTTCTCTGCTGAAGACCGAGCAGTATGATCTGAACGTGCTTGTGAGAGCCATGGAGGGAGAGGTACAGATATGATCCTTTCTTCTCTGTATGTTTCACAAGTGTAATCAGCTGGTATTTAGCCTGTAATGCTTTAGACGTTGTTCTTTGTAACCGATAGGAAGTCGTGTTCGCTGGTCTGAGCGAGAGTGAAAACACACACTTGCTGCTGGGCCTCCAGAGACTCCACAGAATAGGAGAGGTACTAACCCTTAAACCCGAGTGAAGTGAAGGAGCCTTAGCGCTGACGCTGTGTGTTTGCAGGCGAGCGTTGATAAAGTGCGAGTTCTGGTGGATGCGGAGTACACTTACATGAACCCTGCCCTGTCTCTCATCACCACGGCCATGATGAAGAAGTTCAACCATCACAGCGCCTGGATCTGGAACACATACCAGTGCTACCTGAAGGTCACTCACATCACACACTCCTCACAAACAAAATAACAAAACTAAATAAACCCATCTACTGTATGAAAGGCACATTTTATGTCCCTAATGTTTCTTTACTAGGAATCGAGGAATCTGTTGCTTGAAGCCGTTCAGACGTCCGTCGATCAGAGTTTCTGTCTCGGGGTTAAACTTGTCAGAGGAGCTTACATGGACAAAGAGAGAAAACTAGCTGAAAAAGGAGGCCGCACAGATCCAATCCATGAATCATGGGAGCGAACTAATGACAGGTGATTCACACATTTCTAAAGACTCTTCATACTTTCATCAAGTAAAAGAACTTCAACTTCAGCGTTACTTTTTATTCTACAACCGTAGCTTACTTTTTAATACTTTTTTTTAAAGGAAAATCATGTTTAGTCTGTTATAAAACTCTTAATAAATTTCACCTTACATTTTGGCTATACAAATAACATCTGCACCAAATTGCTTTTTGGTTGTTTTTATAGTGTTGTAACTGACTTCATTACAGGGTTCCCATGGGAATAAAATACAGGAAACCTCTATATTTAGGAAATATAGAGTGATTTATTTCATTATTTTATTAACTTCACTATTTTTTTGGATATACACTGCTCTTTGTGGTTGTGCTATCTACTTTAATGTCTATAACTGCTGCTTTATTTATGTATTCATTAAAATCTAATGCTTTATTAGTCTCCTTGAATTTGAGCATCTTAAGTACTGTTTTAAGTGTTTTTCCACATCTTGTCTTTTGTGCAGTTATAACGGATGTCTAGAGCTCATGCTGAGGCTCATTTCAGAGAAACCTGAGCGCTTCATGATGATCGTGGCCAGTCACAACGAAGAGTCGGTCCGGCGGGCCGTGACATGGTACTCCTGCGTTACTGACCACTCCTCTCTGACGTGGAGAGTGGAGCTGGCTGATGTTCACTGGTGTGTGTGTGTGTGTGTGTGTGTGTTTCAGCATGCAGGAGCTGGGGCTTCACAGAGGTGCTGGAGCTGTGTGTTTCGGTCAGCTGCTGGGCATGTGTGACCACGTCTCTCTCACTCTCGGTAAGAAGAGCTTGACTGATAATGTGATGTGATGTTCTTGGTCCTCTGGTTCTGACCCTCGGGTCCTCTTCTCCTCCAGCTCAGCAGGGTTTCTCTGTGTATAAGTCGGTGCCGTACGGTTCGGTGGAGGACACGCTGCCGTATCTGGTGCGCAGGGCTCAGGAGAACCGCACCGTACTCCAGGGAATACGCAAGGAGCGAGATCTGCTCCGACTAGAGCTCCGCCGCAGGCTCCGAGAGAAGATCACGGGCCCCAGATAAAGAGAAATCACTGAGACATAAGCCTTTAGAAGATGTGAACAATAGCGCCTTCTAGTGGATAGTAATGATGATGTGGGTTTAAAACAAACAGGAATTCAAAATTAGCCCCTTTTAATACATGTTAAATACATGAATAGCATTCAATAGATCAACAACCCAAAAGTAAATCAGTATATTGTGAAACACTATTACCATCGAAACAGCTGTTTTCTGTGAGAATATGTGTTAAAGCGGTATGTATTTCTGTGATGCGCAGCATCATTACTCCAGTCTTCAGGCTCACATGATCCTTCAGAAATCATTATTGAGCACTGTGAACATTGTCAGCCACAAACAGAAAACATACATTAAAATATTCCATACAACCATTCTAACATGTTTCTAGGTGTTTTGTCTCTCAGCACCTGTGCCTGAGCGCAGCACTGTTTACCTGACCTCACTTTAAACCCTCTTTTTGTCCAACACCAAATGGAAAAGGAGGAAAGAGAAACGAGTGGAGGGGGCAGAATGAGGGAGGGCTTCGAGGTCATTATCACCTGGACTTTAATGGCCTTCCTTCAGTTTCTAACACACACACACACACACTCAACACCTGAGCAAATGCCATGCAGGGCTGGAATAGACTCTGTGAGTATAGTGACACAGTGATGACGGTTAAAATACTGTGTGAAACAGACAGATGTCCGTTTTATTTCTTTTCATGTTGTATTTAAAATGTTCACATAATCTGTCATACTCTGAATTCAGGTAAACATTGGCACTTTTTGTCACCGGTAAAAGTGACCCAGTTATTCTAATACTAATGATTCATTATGTTTATATGGCACTTTTATACTTTTTCTAAGCCTTTAAAGCACTCTTTATTGTGAGGGTTTCTTCTCGTCCATCACCAGTCTGCAGAGTCCTCCAGGATAAAATGTCTCTAATTTCATAATCTTTATAAACCAAGTCGCTCATTTGTTAGTATGACTATTAATGTGCATCAGTCATATTGTAATGTTTTGACAGGACTTTAAATTTGAGTGAGAATAGAGTGTCCAAAGCTAACTAAACTGTTAACTCTTGGCCTTACAAATTATTTGACTAAATAAATTAGATTTACTAATGTTTGAAATTTCAGGAATAACAAGCACTAGCGTGTTGTAAAGTAATAATGTTGAAAAATATGGAAAATATATATATTTTTTTTTTTTATTGTTGCAGATAACACTTGGTTTTGAATTTTGGTTTTTAATGCAGTGATGTTTAAAGTATGGAAAAGTGTCCAGAAGTGTCCAGGTGGTTCCACTGTAGAATGTGAATTTATTATGTATTCACACACACAATTATAAAGAATAATAATAACAGTAGTGCAATTAAACTCATTCAGACTTTATTTTGTCATTTAAGCATACAAATAGAAATAGGTCAAATATACATCATTATTCAGCTATTACATCAAGCATTAGTCAGGATAAGACATAACTTCTAACCATCTCATGAACAACAGAGATGTTCTTTTCCTGCCCTGAACACTAAAGGTTTTTTTAATTATAAACCACAGAATTTTGATCTGTCGCTCCAATGCAGTCAAAAAATGTGCAGTGCTTCCATGATCTCCAGAGCAAGGTCATTGATTGATCACCGTCTCCTCGCAAACTTTTGTCTTATGTGTTGCTATTCTCAGAATACCGGTCTTGCGCCAAGGTCAAAGTAAGACCCCTGAGCATGAGCATGAGCATGCTGTGGCTGTCTGTATATATGTCTTAGGGGTAAATGTAGGGAGGGCCGAGGATCCTGGCAAAGACGCAGCGAGTAGGAAGGAAAGGGGTTATAAAGGGATGGAGGAGCAGAGGAGTCGAGGGAAGGAAGCAAAGGGGGGTGCAGGACCACATCTGGCAGATAGGGGGCAGAATTGAGCTGCGAAAAGCTGCCTATCTCTGAGGGAGCTACTGCGGGGTAAGCATTTGAAGAGGAAGGGCACTGCAGATGGGTCGGGGCTGGGTTAAACTGAGACAGTAACTGAGAGCTCTGGATTGAGGGAAAGGACTGGGAGGGAATTTGAGAAGGGTTTGCCGCTTGGGCTGGGATGTGAGGGAAGGAGGGGTTAGGGAATGACTGGGGAAAGGCAGACTGAATCTGGGTTGTGTTTGGGATGGCAGAGACACCGTGGATAGAGTTAGATGAGGGCAGACCCAGGCTCTGGAGCGGATGTGGGTAAGAAGAGTGAGCAGGGTTTGGGAGAGGAGCAGGAGCACTGTGTTTAGGAGCAGGGAAGGAAGTGTATGCTGCGGTAATGTGCAGGGAATTTGAAACTGATTGCATGGGGCCTTGATGGCTAACATTGGTGGAAGGGAAGGGAAAAGATCCGACTGTTGGATGAAATGGGTTTGGTACTGTTGGGAAGGATGAGGTTTGGGAAACTGGAAAAGAACTGGTCACTGGAGTTTGAGCAGGTCCAGCAGAGGTCAGGCTGAGGCTAGGGTTCTGCTGAACATGGGGGAAGGAGAAGAGCATCGGGTTGGGGTTCGAAGCTGTCATTATAAGGTTAGGAGTGGACTGTGCTGCCGGAAGGAAGGGGAATGCAGTCGGAGTCATGTTTGGGTCAGAAGGAGTGTGAATTGGGTTGCACTGCGGCACTGTGGGGAAGGATAGACTCTGACACGGAGGCGATGATGGATCAGGGTCGTTTGAGGACTCCACTGGAGGAAAGGGAAAGGCTGTTTGGGCTGGGTTCTGGACTGCAGGAGTTGCATTGGATGAGCCTAATCCTCCACCGTCCACTTGATTTCTGCCAGGGTCAATCGTTAACCCAGAACCTGGACAGGAAGAGGGGGGGGTGGTTTGGAAAGGTGGATTTGTGGGCGTATGAGGGCTTAGGTTGTCCTGGGATTGGTCTGTCGGAAGAAGAGCGTGGTAGGATGAGATGAGAGGGTATGAGGAGCTCGGAGGAGAGGTTACAGAGGAGGGCATGGTCGTGGAGGTGTTCAGACCGGGATAGTCCGATGGAGGCATAGAGGAATACGTGGACGAGGGAATGGTTGAGGACGGCGGGAGCTCCAGGTCAGAGCTCTGTGTGGAGGACACCACGGAATAGATGGATGAAGACTGAGGCAAAGCGGAGCTGAGTTGAGGAGTAGGGAAAGCTGAGGAGTATCCGGAGAGTCCCATCATTTGTCCAGACCTGTAACAAAACATAAGGCTATCTTTAATCTACACGCCCTTTAACCACTGTTAGTGTTGCTGTGAGGGGACAGCACTCACCCATCCATCAGTGTGTTGTTTACAGTGTTCTCAGAGGCTGTCTGCTGTTGACGCTCCATCAAGGAGGGAATCTCAGAGCTCAAGAACGCCTGTCCAAGCACGAGGGTTTGCTCAGAGACACTCTGATCTGGGAGAGATGGGACTTCTGTGTGGAAACCTGAGTCTGTCATTGGGAGGGTGGTGTTTATGATGGAGAGGGCGGAGCTTGGAATTTCCACCGACTGTGGGAGGAGCTCCGTGGAATCACATGGGTCACATGATTCTGAGAGAGGGGTACAGAGAGTTTTATAAGCAGAAAGGCTAAATTTCAGAAACCAGTTTTTAATAAAGCATTTTTTGAGAAGTGAATATAATCAGTGTAAAAAATCTTTCTGGACATTCAGATAGTAAATATTCTCACCAATATCCAAACATTCCTCCTGACTGGACGTAATTTTCCTCTTTAGTCTGGCCTCTCTTTGTCTGAGGAAAACAGAAAAATTATATTGTGCTCTTGATCCAGGTGTTTAAAAAAGATATTTGGTTAATTAATGGGTAATACTGGTGTTCAACTTACTTCTTGCAGTTCATGCCATTCTCTCGGAAGCCCTTCGCAAAAGGATTTGAGTTTATCTTCAATTCAGTGATCTAGAAGAAAGCAATAATAACAAATTAAAAACTCAAAGCAAGCTTTTTCAGGAAAACAATCACTTTATTTGTACCAATTGAGAACAATATGTATCTTTTTTTTACTATGGCAAGTATTCTTTTCTTTTTTTTTAATACTTTTAATAATTTTACCTTGCTGTTCTGGTAGGCAGTGACGGTAATGAACTGTGTCTCAGGGAAGCTGAAGGAGTGCTGGGCTCTGCCCCACATCAGCACGTCGCGGGCCTCGATCACATGAACCCGCGGCTGGTATCGATGCAGAGAGTGGAGAATGATCTTCAGGAGAAAGAGAGATGCTCCTTAGAGTTCCTGAGCAATCGTCTTACAAATCCTCAAGTAGTCATTATGGCATAAACATTTCACAGTGCTTAACAGGTCATTGCTACAAACTTAATTTGAGCAACTTTACAGGCCATTTTGTCCATATTTAGATTTTTTAGATCTTCAGCCAAATAGTAGACTTTTACAGCAAATGTCAATACAGATATTGAAAGGTGTACAGTTACTCACATATCCCTGTGCGTCCAGAGTGTTATTGGTGAGTTTGGCCCGGTGGAAGGATATGCTACGGTTCTGCCAGTGTTCTCCGGTGGCGGGCGAGTCCGGGTGGATGAAGACACGGTCCGGCAAACGAGCCTCCGCTCCGCCGACCACCTGCCAGCTGCTGTCCTGAAACCGATAGCGAGAGGAATCCACAGGAACGATGTCTAAGAGAAGAATGTAGCGCAGAGATGGGTTGAGTCCTGACAGCTTAACTCGAAGCTGAGGAAACATTCTCCTGAGAAGAGAAGAGAGAGAGAGAAAGAGAGACCAGTTAAAGCAATGAAATCTGACCCTGGACCAGTCATAAGGGTGAATTTACATCTGAAAGCTGAATAAATAATCAGGGGGGGGGTCTAAATATTGAGAAAATCTTTGAAATTGTCCAAATGAAGTTCTTAGCAATGCATATCACTAATCAAAAATAAAGTTTTGATATATTTAGATTAAGACATTTACAAAATATCTTCATGGATCTTTACTTAATATCCTAATGATTGTTGCCAATCAAACAATGTGTTGTTGTCTTTTGTTACAAATATACATATTATATTCTAATGAACAGGATTGATTCATTTTTTTAATTTCCAAGAGTACAATCCTTAATGTTTAAACATATAATGATATTCTAGGGAATTGTGTGCTTTGATTTCATGGGGCAGTCATGGCCTAATGGATAGGGAGTTGGGCTTGTAACCCAGAGGTCATGTGTTCGAGTCCCAGGTCTGGCAAGTATTATAGGTGGGGGAATGAATAACCATGGCTCTCTTCACCTTCAATACCATGTCTGAGGTGAGACCCTTGAGCAAGGCAGCGTTTCCCCAACTGCTGCCCACAGCTCTGGGTGTGTGGTTCACTTCTCACTGCTGTGTGTGTGTGCACTTGGATGGGTTAATAACATTCTTTTAGTTTAAATAATGTTTTAGTGAACAGTCCTAGAAAGAAACCTTTTCTTATTTGTGAAGAACATTTTATGGAATGGAAAGTTTCCACAGATGTTAAACCTTTATGGAGCACAAATCCCTAGTATGGGAAACCATACCTGGCCACATGTCACGTCCTTTCCTTTTCCTTTCCTTTATAGCAACAGTTTGGACAGATCCCTTTTATATACATGACAATGTGTAAAAGGCCAGGTTCAAAAGGAAATGATTGACTGAGTCAGTGTGGAAGAACTTGACTGATCTGCAGAAACATCTGCAGTGACTTTAAGATCCAAAACACCTATCACTTCAACATATGGGTAGTTATTGATGTTGTTTTTTAAAACATGAATTATGTTTCCATCTTTGATGCCACAGTTTTGGAAGTGCCCTTTTCTTGTCTTGTTATTTTTGTCCATTTAGTATTTGTACAAGTCATTGGTGTTTTTGGCTCTTAAAGCCACAGCAGAGGTTTCTGAAGAGCAGTCACTTCCACTGACTCAATCAATCATTTCTTTTTGAGCCTGGCCTTAAACACAGAGGCATTGTCACGTTCGAATAGAAATATGCTATAAAATTAGAAGGGCACAATTCCCTGGAATATCATTATATGCTCAAACACTAAGATTCACTCTCATGGAAATGACTAAAGTAGTTAAACGTGTTGATTAGAAGGGGTGCCAATAGTTTTGTCTGTGTAGCGTACCTGTACTAGGTATTACTGGCCTGTCCTGAGTGTACAGATGTACTCACCTGCCCTTCTTAGTGACGATCATCTCAGTGCCCACTGTACTGAACTGTTTCCACAGGTCTGCGTTCTCCAGCTCCATTCTGACATGGTTCTGAGGCGTTCCAGCTGTCTCTGTGGCCGGCGGCAGTCGAGGAGCGAGAACATGAGCTGGGCCTTCGTCTGCCAGAGATCAGACACATCTGTATGTTATCATCACACTCTTGGAAATGACGTTTGTTATTGGCATTGATGCTTTAACATTTATGCAGTCTTTACTGTCCTTTATAGCGTTTCTTTAGATTATTAAAATGTCTGGTTTGTTTAAGAACTGTTCGCTGAAAGGTTGTTTGGGGAATTCGTTTATCATGGCTTGATGAGTATATATCAAGTCTGTGCATTTCTATACAACACCAGATATTTGAGATATTCTGAGCACTTATTAAACTTATTTATTCATTATTTGCATTTTTGGTTCCATAAAGGTTTAACATCTGTGGAAACTTTCCATTCCATAAAATGTTCTTCACAATAAGAACAGGTTTCTTTCTAGCACTGTTCACTAAAACATTATTTAAACTAAAACCTTTTTAAGAATGTTATTGTAAGGTAGTTGCTTGAGCATTTCTCAGTTTCATATACTAAAATACGTTAACCTAAAAGTGCACTAAAAACGAAGAAAAACTATATACATATTAGTACCACTGCAATTTTAACTGAAAAAAGGCTGTAAGACTATAAATATACTGAAGTAACCTGAAACAGTTGAACCTCTTCCTTGAATCCTGTTTTTAAGAGTATCTAAGCTAACTTCATGCTGATTTGTGCTGTCTTCTGTGATTCTGGCTCTTACCTCTGTAGAAGCAGTCGCTCCGTCTCTGGGGGCCCAGGGCCAAACTAGGGTACATCTCCACACCCAGCATGTTTCTAGAAGATGTGCTTCTGTCTTCGCTTGGCTTTGGCTTTATCAGTTTTAACTCAACACCTCATAATGGAGAAATCCTGTCTTCTGTCTTCTTTGCTGCTGATGACTGTTCTCTTTGGTATCTTCTTTTCTAATGCCTCTGCATCTGTCTCTTGAGCACTATATAGGTGAGCACACCTTCACACGTTCACCAAATGGTGAGGTCTTCACACGTCTTCCGCTGTTTCTTTAGCCTCCATCTTTAGGCCCAGCACTCTCTGTTAAATAAACAGTCTTTCAGATTGTTTAGCACATCAAACCTAAAACATCAGCACATGCCTGCTTCAGCAGCAACTGTTTTCCTTTCCAAAGGCTAAAATGAGTTTTCAGTGTTTTTCAGTCTGAGTTGAATTAGCTAGTGTCTGAGCGGACAGCTATCTGTGAATCTCTTAACATCTTACTGATCCACATCCCATCCACAGAAACAGAAATTAGAAGTTAGATTTTAGCAATAGGAGACAATCACTGAAGTTTTTCCCTTCTCAGATGTTTCTCCAAGAAAAAGGCCTGAATAATCTCATGATTTTATCCTAAACTACAACAAAAAAACATTTCTAAGGATATTAGATCACAACAATAATGTTTCTACACAAACTACAGTACAGTACAGCTAGAAGAGAAAAAGCACAATACAGTTAAAAACAACAGTACAATAGTAGAGTTTTTTATTAATTACTGTATGTTTCATAATTTAAAATTTAAAAAAGCTTTAAATTAAGTTCATTATAATAAATGCAATAGCAATAGAAATTTACATTTCCATAGCATTTATCCATCTAGGTTAATGTTAATATTGTTAATTTATAAATACACTGTTTTAATTCATATTTGTACGTAATACACTAACTAATGCCAGTTTGAAAAGTATATGTTTGAACTATACTTTAAATACATTATATTATAATACATTACATGATATTACATTATTTTATATTATTACAGCATCTTCAAACACTTACACGTGACAAGAGTTTTGAAAAACAAATAAATATATCACAGTAAATGTGACCTTGAACAGGTGTATCTCTAGAAATACACAACAATACATTGAATGGGTCAAAATTATACTTTTCTCTTTTACTCTAAAAATCATTAGGATATTAAGTAAAGCTCTTGTTTCATGAAGATATTTAGTAAATATCCTACTGTACATATATCAGATCTTTGCTAAGACAGAACTTTATTTGATCAACTTTAAAGAGGATTTTCTCAATATTGAGATGTTTCTGCTCCCTCAGATTCCAGATGTTCTGATAGTTGTATCTCAAACAGATATTGTACTCTCCTAACACACCAGACATCAGCGGAGAGATGATTTATTCAGTACTATGGTGTATAAATCTCTCTAATGGCTGGTTCAGTGGTCCAGGGTCAGATATGCTGTGTTATGTTGGTTGGTAGTGTTTCTCACGGGTCTTGTGCTGACTGAGCTCATGTTTCTCCCACAGTGAGAGGAAAGAGGAAGCTCAAACTGAAACAGAATGCATGTCAGCTGTGTCTGAATCTCTGTCCAGAGCTGAATATGAGGAGCCTGGAGTGATGTGAGGTGTCCGAGCTCGGCCGGTGGTCAGAGAGGTGTTTAACACAGTTTGGTCACTGCTGCAGTTTGTTCTGAAAGATAAACACCAGCCTCAGACACCATCCAGATGTCCTCTAACTGATTCACAAATGCTTCTGAAAACACTTTTATAAAGCTCTGCATACTTCTGTAGCTCAAGCTCTCCGTCTCCCGCTCCTTCTGCACAAACACAGGAGGATTTTCCATCTGCTTTTGGATTATTGGCTCTGTGTCCAGCAGAAGTGTATGTTTTGTTCATCATGATCTTCACAAACGATCACAACTCTAGAAGTCTGCATCACGGGCGTCAAGCTTCTTGAAACTCTTCAGTCTGTGTTTAGAAGGCTATTCATCTGTGAGTTAGAACAAGAGAACAAGGCAGTGAAAGATGAGATTACCGTTCTTCAGTCACTGCTGAAGTAGAGCTGGTTAGTGTTGGTGTAGATGTTGTTTGTGAAGGAAGTGGAGGTGTCGTCTCAGGAGGGGGTCCGGGTCATTACTGATTTTATTGAGTGTGTGATGAGCTAATGTGTTTATGAGAGCCCAGGTGTGTGTTTCTGAGCTACTGAGGACAGTCATGCGTTACTCCTAAAAAAACTCAGTCATTGGTGGATTTTATGGAACCGTACTTTTGAGTTACTTGTGTTTGGTTTTTTGTATTATAAAATGTTTGTCCTTTACAAATGTTAAAGCCCTTTCACAGCAAAAGTGAAATACACCTCAGGCTGAAGAACATGATTTGTGTCACGGATTAATCAACTTTTCTTTTCAAGTGACGCTCAGTCATTGATGAAAACACCGGTCGTCAGTCTCACAAACTCTGTTCATTCGTTCAAACTGTGTTAATAGAAATGTTCCAACCTTTAAAAATCTAAGGGGCGAGACCGATCCACGATTATCATCTAAATCAGTGTTTTGAGAAACAGAATACACATTCTTGTCTTAAAGGATATTTACCCTCAAATTATAGTGATAATGGTAATTTTGTATTCTTTGACTTTGCACACAATGACCAAACTATTATACGCTTTTATTTATAATCAGTAACTTGTGAAAAATATGCTGAAAAACAAACCCACTATTTAAACCCACTATGGTAGAAACTGCCAGTAAAGTTCACAAACATTAAACAGGATTAAGTGTCAAGTTTGAAAGAAGTTGAAAAATATTAGTTTTTGCTTCTTAAAAAGTCAGTCATTACATTTTTTTCCTTCAAGACATAATTTTTCAGTGTCAGTGACAAAAAGGTAGAAAGCAGGACGGATCAGCTGTTGGTGAACACTTTACTGTTAACATGATGAAAGAGTTACAAATATTTTAGCTCTCATGATTTCATGTAAACTGAGTTTGAGTTTTCAATCATCTTCTGATCATGATTGATCGTTCACATGATACTTCTTGGACATTTCATAACTGGGTTTTCTGGATTTTCTAGTCACATGACTAAGAGTCTCTGGGTTCATGATCAGGTCAGAGAGTGTTGTGCTGGATGTTTGGTGAAGGTGTAGTCTTAACCTAATCTTTAGCTCTGTTCACCGAGGACCGCTTTCACATCACAGGCTACTCTCAGATATAATAAATGTAAGCAATTCCCATTAATTCAGTTTAGAGCCACGTCATAATGAACATGACATCATGACGACATGGGAATTTTCCAGCCATCATGACATAAACCAGACTCATCACAAGAAAAGCTGGCGATGCTCAGTAAACAGAAGTGTGTTTTTGGTCGAGTCAGACGCCTTGGTTCTTGTGAAGAAATCTGAAGCTGACCACAGACCTCAAGAGTTCAGATAAAGGAGAAAACTCACAGCTTTAAACACAAAGATAGTTGTTTTTTAAGGTTTTCCGTATTATAGTTACAAAGACCGAGCGGAAGGGCGATAAGGTCTGAGATCTGATGCTGTAGTTCATGATTAAAGTGTCTGAAGTGTTCTGATATCAGTATTACAGCTGACCACACACCCAGCTCTCAGACGATCACATGTCCTTCACCCAGAACCAGTGCCTTAAACCCTCCACAGATAAGACATATATAAAGCAGTCTTGAGAACAGACCGCTGATTTATTCTCTCGGGTTCTGAGAGTCAAAGTGCAGCTGGTTAGAGATTAACAGGTTCTGAGATGGACGCACTGACCGGGATTCTTCTCCTCAGCTCGGCTCTCGGGGTTTACGTGCTTTCTTCTCTTTATTTCCTTCGCAATCCATTGATTCTTCATAAGAAGAAACGGCTGGAGTTCTCCTGTAGACACATCTCACACCGAGGAGGCAAGTCAACCCTTTCTTCTCCGTTTACCAGAGGTGTCCAGTAATGAACTACAAATACTTCTTCAGCTTACTTAAGTAGACGTTTTGAGTATCTAGACCAGGCTTCGTCAAATCTTACCCTGGAGGTCCAGTGCACTGCAGAGTTTAGCTTCAACCCTGATAAAAACCTCACCTACCTGTGAGTTTCTAATGATCCTGAAGACACTGATTAACCTGCACAGGTGAGTTTGATTAGGGTTGGATCCAAACTCTGCAGTGCACTGGACCTCCAGGGTGAGATTTGATGAAGCCTGGTCTGGACTTTATTGGAGAAATTATTTTTCAGCCGAATTTTAACTTTTAACTATTTTTAACTTTTAATTTTAAAAATAGCCTCGTCACTCCTTTTTCAACTTAGCTTGTTTCCATTCCGTCTTGTCATCGTTAATATTTCGATTTTTTTTTTGCACCCTCAGATTCCAGATTTTGTCCATAAATCAAGAGAAAGCTTTGAATGAAATGAAATGAAATTTGTGCTCCAGGGTCCCAATAACTTTATATTGACTTGATATAAAACCTTATAATAGGTAAAAACTATATACTTCAAATTGAAAATTGTAAACAGTATTTTAAATATTTGAGAAATGTTTTGATGTAACTTTTTTGATTGTCAGAAGTGTTGATTTAGAGATGAACTGATGATTTGTGATGATTACAGGATCTGGAGAGAAGATCGAAAACACAATGGAAGCGTTCACACAGTGAGTTCTTCTGTCACTCATCATGTGTCGTGGTCAGTGCTGCGTCTCTTCTTCTTCTTTAACTCTGTGTTGTGTTGTGGTCAGTGCTGTGTCTGTGGGCACGGAGATGCTGGAGATGGACTGTCATCTCACATCGGACGGTTGTGTGGTGGTTTCACACGATAACAACCTTCTGAGACAAACCGGATACGACCAAACGGTGTCATCTCTCAGATTCCAGGTAGTTATTATATCCTTCAGCCCTCTGTAATCTCCCTGTGACGGCTCTTGAGTCCTGTTTTGTGTGTTTCAGGATCTTCCTCTCTATGAAGAGCGCCTCGAGGTCACGTTTTATGCTGGTAAATACTGTCCTAGGCTCCTAGACTCTGCAGTGCAGCGTTGGGCAGTAACGCCTTACTGTAGTCCTCTCATTATAACACACCAATTACACACATTATGAAAGATTTATTGTTATAACAAATATTTATCAGGAGGGTGTATGCTGCATTTTTTAAATATTTAATGGACAAATAAGTAATGAAACTAGTAACTAATTACTAAGTAACTTTTGAATGAACGTAATCAGAACAGTAACGTGAATATTTTGAAAAGGAGTCATTTGATGAGTACTTGCCCAACACTGCTGTAGTGAAGCTCTAATTATTATATCACGTTGAAATGAAATATGGAATATTATTGTCATGTGAAGGACACTTCAGCACAGGGAAGGACAGGAAGTTTGTCCTGCTGGAAGATCTCTTCAAGAAGTTTCCCAGCATGCCAATGCTGCTTGAGATCAAAGAAAACAGCGACGTCCTGATCAGAAAGGTCAGATTAATGGGTTCAGCTCTCATTTAATTCAGTTTCTAAGAGTTTGTTTCATCTTCTGAGTTTCCAGTGTTTTTGAAATCCATCTCTGTTCTAGAAATAATTCACTTTAAAACAAGATAAGCGTGAGCTCGATATCTTTGTACACTTCACTGTTATTTACAATTAAATGAAACAGTACTTTTACAGGAAATGCAATTGGGGTAGTGAATAGAACATCTTTAAATGTCATTTTATGGTGAAATGAATTGTTTGATATATAATTAAAGTATACAGACAAGCATTTATAGTAGAATAAGATTTTTTTATTTTCACCGATTTTATTGAATATTAAAGAAAGATTGAATGACTATCAGAAACTGTCATGTATATGTCAACTTCCTCCTAACAGTCAACTCTAAGAGAACTGAAAGAGAATTAGTTGAGGTATAGTTACAAAGTTACTACTAGTTAGCAGAATGTCTAAAGTGTAACTAATTGCTACAAAGTGCATTTTAGAAGTGCGTCTATTTAAGGCATTTTATTTCATTAATATTACACCGTCCACCAGTACAGTCTATTAAATATTTATAAATGTAGGCTAAAGACCATCAAAGGGTTAGGGTCAGGCTGAAATTCATAACGATTTATAACTACACTTCCCTTTTCATGCGATTCCCGATCCGTCTGGTCAAACAGCACGAGTTGTCATTACTCTCAGCTCTTCTCTGTCCTGATGAAGTGAACAAGTGTGTTTTGTTGCTGTAGGTGTCTGATCTCGTGAAGCAGTATCACAGAGAGAGAATCACAGTATGGGCTTCTGAAGAGTCTGGGGTTATGAAGAAATGTAATAAGCAGGTACAGTCTCCGTCCTTAAACACACGTCCCAGCCTTTAAAGCTTATATTGGTCTTATATATATATATATATTTGTGTGTGTGAGCAGAACCCGTCCATGCCCTATATGTTCACCACGAGTCGTGGAGTACTGCTTCTATTGCTCTTCTACACCGGACTTCTTCCCTTTGTTCCTCTGAGAGAGAGTCTGCTGCTCTTCTACCTGCCCAGCGTTATCAACAGGTCCCACAGTAACCTTCCTCTGCTGTAGTGTGCTGTTAACCATACTTCTCGAAACATACTAGCGGTCTAATCTTCAGATATCTTCACAGCGAGGGTGTACATGAGTTCACAACATCTCCACGTTTCCGAATAGCTACATTATTAAACCAGTCTTTACACCTTGTTACATCCATTGCATCTCACTAACTCGAGTGTGATCTCTCAGGACTTATATTCCAGAAGAAGCCATCCTGAAGAATAGATTTGTGGTGTTTCTGCTCCAGAAGTAAGTCACGTTTATCCTAAAGCTGTTAAATCACTTCTCCATCCGATGTTTTATCGTGTTTATTGACACGTTTCAGGCTGACCATGAGGAAGATGTTGTTTGAACACTTGACCAAGAGAGGCTTGCAGGTGAACATGATGTTCTTCAGCTGTTTAAACCAGATGCAGTCTGAAGCAGAAGCATTGGTTTGACTTCAGTTCTCCGTCTCAGGTGCAGCTGTTCGTGTGTAACGAGGAGAGTGATATGGAAGCAGCGTTCACGGTCGGAGCCACAGGCGTTATGACGGATTACCCCACCCTCCTCACTAACTACATCAGGAAACACCCTCCACCTCCTGCTGTCTATTAGCTCCTTCGGCTACCCACCCTACTAACTCTGTACTGCAACTACCTGTTAACTAACTCTCACCAGTACACTGCTAGGTTAGGGTTAGCAGAATACGCTGGCATGTATTGCAAAGTGACTTGTATTCGGTAGAACATCAAGTGTTAGCTGACAGTCTACTAATACTAGTTAGCATGTAGTTAGCAGTGTTGGGGGTAACGTGAGTTATGCAATCAGATCACTTCTTTAGTAGCTAAAGTAATGCATTGCAGATATTTACAACAAAATATCTGAGTTACTCTTTCAGATAAAGTGAGGTTCCCACACACTGACTGACAGCTATGGGTTGCCATGTTGAGAGAAATCAGTGCAGGGACAGAGATGCTATTAACAAAAGTAAACCCAGCCCAGGTGACAACAGACGATACAAAAGTAACACAATATTGTAATGCATTATTTTTCCCCAACAGTGGAAGTTAGTTCTAGTTAACAGAATGTGTCACGTTACAGAATTAAATCCACTTAATAACACAGATTAATGATTTGATTCAAAGCACTTATTGTTTATATACATCTTTACATTGTACTTTTATATATTGTTAATAAAAAAACACCTGCATGTAATTATATCTGTAATTATTTCTATTTTTACACTGTTGACACTACATATACCCTTAAACCTACCTGTACCGCTAACCTAACCAAAACTAATCCCTAACTTTACCCATGTACTACATAAAAGCTTCATCACTCATTATTCTGACATAACATAGTAGTTAAAGACACCTGATTAGTACCCAGATAAGTAAACCTTAAACAACAAATGCGATGAGAACCTTAGGCACTATTTCTGATAATGAGATTTATTGTTAATATAACAGTTGCAGCAGGGACAGATCACATTCTGCCATCATTTAATCCTCCTCAAGTCCTTCCAAACCTGTGTGAGCTGCTCTCCTGAACACAGAAGAAGAGGTTCTGAAGAAAGTGGTTAATCCGTCAGTTCCCCTCCACAGTGAAGAGCACAAGTGTAACAAGAGCGTAGGGTCAATAAGGACCAGAGACGGTTGGCTTGATGTCTTTGGTGTTAAGCAGAGAAGGTTAGGACTGGAGGTTGAGTAATGAGTGGACTCAGATCACCTGCAGTGGGTCTCTGTCTCGTTCAGAGATCACCACGCTGACCGTCTCGCCCAGTTCTGCAGTCAGTCTCTGTCTGAAGACGCTCAGGAAGCCTCTCTCGCTGTTGCTGTGATCGCTGAGAATCACACTGGACCCGGAAGAGACCGCATCCAGAACCTCGTGATGAGACATCTCCCCTGACACCAGAGAACAAGATCATCACACACACTCCTGCAGCTCTCGGTTAGGTGTGTGTGTGTGTGTGTGTGCGCCTGGTATTTATCACATTTTGGGGACCAATTGTCTCCACAATCATAGGAATTAGCTTGTGGGACATTTGTTAGGTCTCCATGAGGAAACAAGTTTATAAATCACACAGAATGAAGTGTGAGAATCTAAAAGTGTGTGTGTGAGTGTGTGTGTGTGTGTGTGTGTGTGTGTGTGTGGGAGTGTGTGTGTGT
>JAUMHG010000054.1:2178412-2192699 GCA_032359395.1 Enteromius anoplus | reverse complement strand
ATAATGCAATATTGACGTGCGCATGCGCAGTAAGCCCGGGTAGGAAAATCTGGCGGGTAGGAAAAAATGTCAGAACACCGGTGCTCGACTTTGTCTGCCTGACCCAGTTTTATTAAACACTGTTGCACATGAACCCGCACGTTTCACGCCCGTATTTGTGACAATATTAATGAAGTAAACATTAACGGCACAAAATCAAATGTGATATGAAAAAATAATAAGCACTCTATCTGAAGTCATAAAAAAACAATTATTTAAATAGTAACCATGAACAGGTTATTACTATTTTATGAATATCACTAAATGTTGCATAAAATATATGTATATTTTACTGTTATACTGTATTTTGTTATTTCTTCCTAGTTTGTTTTTTTCAGCACCACACAGAGGTTATGGAACATATGCAGTATTTAATATAAACACTATCATGTCATGACTGTAAAAATTCATTTTGTTTTAAAACAGTTTTAACAATTGTACTTTGTTTTCTTATTTCATTTGCATTAGCATCACAAACCTACTCTCCTGTGAACGGCCTGCTCTGGACGAACCCTAAATCCTTCCATGAACTGTTTGCAGACATTTCTCAGAACAACGGACTCTTATGAAGAAGTGTGACCGAGCTTTATGATCTTCATGCTCACGACTTCACACAGAATAAGATGCTGATATAAATATAAAGATCATCCGGAGTGCACTTCAGACCTGGATTAATCTTCTGTATCGCTCCTTCATTGTTTCTGGACAGACTCGTGACCTCTGACCGTTTACCTCGCCGCTGTTACATAAACGTATGGCTTCATTCGTCAAACCCTAGCCAAATTTCACAAATCTGTTTGCATAAGGGATTAGGCCTGGGGCAATTTAATACAGATTTGATTATTATTTATTTATTTAGCTGGGTATGTTTTTGTGTGGGTTATGTAAGGCCGGCGAGGAGACGCTCAGAGAAGGTGAGGAGAGGAGATGCTAAAACAGACGAGGATAAGGCGGATGAAGGGCATCACATTTCATAAACGGATGAACAGATCAGAGACAGATGGACTGATTCATGAGAACGTCCTGCTTCCTTTAATGCCGTCCAATGGCACTTTATAGCTTTTTTTTTTAGAGTGTTGCTTTTTAAATATGGGCAGAGCTCGAGTGCTTGCTTTTAATACAAGTTCCTATTACAGCAAATCACGAATAAACCTCAGGCTGAAGAAAAATTCAATTCACATCCATAAAGCAGAGTACAGGAGAAGAGAGTTCAACAAACAAAACATTGTGAGTATGGAAGAACTGGATCATCAGAAGTCAGCAGCAAAGACATCGGTTCATAAATGAGATTAGATACATTTATGCAGGTTTACATCATATTCTGAGTTTTGATGAATAATAAATGTGTTTTTTGAGAGTGAGATGAATTAATGCACGTTCACATTTCGTCTAGAACTACTCTGTATTCACACACACACCGCACACAGAGCCTCTGTATTTCTGTGCCTCTTCATTTACACTTTGTACTCCATTTTTATCCTTTAAATAGAGATGCAAGTTATTGCCCTACACCAACTCTACACCTAAACCCATCCCTTACAGGACATTTTCTGCATTTTTACTATATATATATATATATATATATATATATTATATATGCGAGGACCTAGGCAGTGTCCTCAAACCTTCACATTTTAATATTTTTGTCATGGACATGTCAAATTTGTGTCCCTGTAAACCACACAAACCAGTACACACACACTAGGTTATCATGTTTACACAGACACAAAGGTTTTATACAAGCTTGTGGGACCAAAAATGTCCCAACAAGGTCAAAATGTACTGATGTTATTTACTATACTTGTGGGGACATACTGTAACATAATGCCGGGGTAAATACCGGGACCACACACACACACACACACATTTCAAAACATCAATGCATCTTTTTTTCTGCAGTAGATGCCACCTGCAGTAAAACTGGAGTATGCTTGTGTCTGCTTTAACATTTTTAATAAATAAACAATTTGTGAAAGAATACTGTTTGCTTGTGAAGTTATGTTTCCTGCGTGTGTTGCAGGACACAATCTGCCAATCCTGCATAACTTCATATTTCTCCTGCACAATAATCCTGCTGGAGCTGTATGTTTTAAATAGACCTGTAGGATTGGGATTCTTGGAGGACATCGTTCCTGCATACATTTTGGTTCCTTCACAAAATTCCTGCAGGTGAAATTCCACAAGGAAAATGTGCTGACAATCCTGTAGCGAATCTGCATAATAATCCTGCAGGATTCCTGCGTTTATTTAGATTAGATTAGAAACCCTTAATTTGCGCTTCATCCGCACTTCCGGTTTCCGGTCGGCTCCCGCCCCGCTCCGCCATCATGAAGTCCTGAACAAAAAGCGAATGAGAGAGGAAAAGAAAAATAGGGATGGAGCTGTCGACGACAGAAAGAGCCGAACCTCGCGCCTGACACCGACGGCATGAGCAGGAATGAAGCGCACACTCGCGGCGGAAGCGGAAAACCGGACTGTGGTTTAAAGAGCTCGTTGACAGTCAGCTGATCGAGTCCGTGAACGGATCGCGGCGGTATTACTCATTCACACACATACACATGAACGGACAGCGATCGTAGCGTTAGAAGTCTATGGCTCGCGGTTTGAGTCGGTCGTGTTTGTGAAGCGAGGCGGGAAGGATTGGCGGGATTTTCCTCATCAGGCCGGTGCTAGCCGTCTCGTGCTAGCCGCACTGGATCCCGCACACCACGGTAAGACCTCTGCCGTTACCGCCACACCGAGCTCGGGGTGTTTTTATCCCTGATATCACGGGCCGTGTCACGGTTATTCCCCTGATTGTGTAACGCCCCGTCGAGCCTGACAGGAACCGCTCTTCTCTTCAAACGCAGCCGTTTATTGAACCTTTACAGAAAATAGAACGGAAAGCCTTGAAGTGTGAACGTGTGTTTTGTTTCCTGTCATATTTGTTCCCTCGGTCTTATACGGTAGAGTACGGAGCATTCTGCTGCAGATGCTGATATCTGTTTAGCGAAATTCTGAAAGCTTATAATGTGAATGTATTGAAATGTCGTTTAACAGGTTATGAGCATAAAATACATATAAAATATTTCCCAATAATATGTTCTAGTAAGCAGATCTGTGTCTCTGGAGCCCAGCAGCAGGCATCAGAGCACAGGTGTGTTTGTAGAAATACACAACAATAGATAAATTTTCTTTATGCCAAAAACCATCAGCATTAAGTAAAGATCATGCTCCATATGGATGTGTTGTAAATTTTCTACCATAAATATATCAAAACCTTATTTAACTATCGAATTGATTTTAAAGGTGATTTTTTTAGGCTGTTTCTGGCTCTTTGAGATTCACACATTTAATGATCGAACATCCTGCAGTGATATACAGTTCTGATAGAATTTGAATCGTTCAGATATGACGGCAGGCTGCAGAGGGACTGTTATGCGTGTGAAAGTCCTGGTTCCGTTTACTCTGTTCTCAGACTTCATCTGCGCTGGCTCTTTCAGGTGAGTCGTTTAGCGTGTGTTCACAGTATGATCTTCTCTGGAATGTGACTCAGAGCACCATGGGAAGGTGTGAATCTGAATTGTGAGTCAGGTGTCTGCTTTTGAGCGCTTGAGTACAGTTATTCTCACACAATCATTTCAGTTGTGTCTGCTTCAGACCGGTGCTCTATTTCAGTTGTTCTTATGTAATGCACTTATACAGCGTTATACAGCAGTGCTTGACTGTTCGTGAACTCTTCAGAGTTATCTGCATGTATCTGACCTTCGCTGAGACCAGACCTTCTACTGAGCTGGTATAATAGATGCATAAAACGCAATTAAATGCTTAAAAATGTTGTATATTTTAACTTGAACTGTGTCTTTGGTCTGAACGCAAGCATGGCTTTAACTCTTTGATGAACCGCTTTGATTTAGTCTTTCAAAGCACTTTCTATTTCTTCTGCTTCATCATGTGGTCACTGTCCTGCCCTTCTCGTGTTCAGTGTAGAGATCGATGAGGTTCCCTTTAAAACACTTCTCATTTAAAACCAGTAGTCTTCTGACTCATCTACATAGTTATCAGTTGGAGATGATGGTGTGTTTTTGGGCAAACTGGATCACACATTCCATCGAAATCAGGCAAAAAAAAATACAAAACAATACTGTTTGCATTGACATTTGGACTAAAAATAAACTCTGACCAACAAAAGTTAGTATTCATTATGATAATGCTCACAAACATAATCAGCTGAAGTGGTAAGATAAACGTAGGTTGTTATAGAACTACGCCACGGTCACATGATTTCAACATCGCTAAGGGTTTTGTGGGGAGGCTAGCAAGCTAGCTTTGAAAGCGTATGATCCCACCCTCACTGCAAATCACTCTCCAAAGCCACGCCTCCTTCTGAACACATGACCACACACAGCAGGAATCTGATTGGATGAACAGTCTTCCACAGACGTAAATGCATATAAATACATCACTTTGATGTGATTGCTATAGAGACATGAAGAGACTCAACAAACAAACATAAACCGCTCTGAACCTAATCACCTGCCCTGCCTTAAAACTTCCAAGCAGCCTTTATTTCAGAGACATGTTGATCTGAGCATGTCAGAATAGTTTACGAACACACTTCTATAAACACTGAGGCTGTGGGAGCGACGAGCGAGTGATGTTCGTCTGATTAACCTCTGCAGTGTCGTTCAGACACATGGCTGTCAAAAAAACAAAGCATTTGAGCTTCATGTGTGTTGCACGAGACGTGATGACGATGTAGCTGTTTTTTTTATGCTTCTTTTTTTTGTTAGGCTACTCAGCTGAAGCCACTGGATGCAGCGCCGCTACGTCGTTTATTCCAAATATTGCAGAAAAACAGAACGTTTCATGTAGAGTTGTTGTTTGATGGATTTTCTATAGAGACAAATATCACTATTGTTTAACTTTTAAAAAATCACCAGCCTGGAGTGAGTAAATGAGGATCTGGATCGTTTAAATGCCTGACTTCAGATACGTCTTTCAGCGAAGAGATAATCGGCGCCGTTTGTGTGCGTTTCTCAGAAAATGTTATCAATAAATGCAAAGTAGTAAAAAAAAAAAACTCTGGTCAACTGGTACATTAAAGGTTAAATTAACACACCCCCAAACTATTACATTCAACTGCAGTTTATTTTTAGGTTCAATAATCAACACTGTTTACATGCGTATGATAAATGCCTCATTATTTGAATACTGTTTATTGTGTTTCATACATCAACAGAAAACACAATAGACTGAAAGAATTGAACAATATAAAGATTTGGAATAATTGATAGTCAGCCCAGCCCTGCTAGTGACAGGAACTGGATAAAGCTTCAGTGTATGTCTGATTCAGAGCGTTCTTACTGGTTTCTAGATGTGCTTGTTTTTGATCAGATGCCCGTTCTGCTCCAGATTTGGACGTGGATGAATGTCAAGTCACCATTATTTAATAGAACGTTTCTGTTATTGGTTGCTGGAATTAAATTGTTCATTTGGACTGGCCTTATATTTTTTAATCGGCTCAAAGGAAGTGTTTGGCTGTTTCCTAAATTTGTGGGTTCACGCTGTCTGTAAATATGTTGTTCCTGGAGCACGGAAGCAGTCATAAGCAGCACAGGTATATTTAGATGGACAGCAATCCATCTATTTATTTATTTTTGCACTCTCAGATTCCAGATTTCACTATCTTAACAAAACCAGACATCAATGGAGAGATTATTTATTCACCTGATCTTAAAAAATGGCCCTTATGACTGGTTTTGTGGTCCAAGGTCACATGTTTATAGCCGTGTTCACTAAATGTCTGTTTTAGATGTTCGTGTGTGAACTCCCTCTCGTGTGTGTGTGTGTGTGTGTGTAGGCACTGGCCATGCCGTCGAGTGCGCGGGCTGGGAGCCTCAAGGACCCAGAGGTGGCGGAGCTCTTCTACAAGGAGGATCCTGAGAAGCTCTTCACAGACCTGCGGGAGATCGGCCATGGCAGCTTCGGAGCCGTCTACTTTGTGAGTGTCCACTAGCCGCTCAGAGAGCGTCGGCACTCCTCCGTGAGCATAGATGAAGCAACTCACATGTGTTTGCACGCTTCTTGCAGGCCCATGACATCCGCACCAATGAGGTGGTGGCCATCAAGAAGATGTCCTACAGTGGCAAGCAGTCTAATGAGGTGACCACACGCACACTAACACACTGTTCCTACAGCTGTAGTTAAACAGAGCAGTGTGACTCTGCTAGAATCGCTCTGCAAGAACCTCTTGGAACATCTTGCAGGTGGCTTTATGCAAGAGCAAGATGATGGCTCCGTGCCAAAACCTCTTGAGCTGCCTACCTTTTTTTTTATAGGTATCATAGGCAGACTTCTGACATCAAGGACATTTGAAAATGTTGGCAGAATATTATACTGCTTTTGGTTTGGATGCAAACGTATTTCAAAGTAAACCCTGTTTGAGTGAGCGCAAACAATTGCAATATTTCTAGTAATGTTTTAATGCTATAAAAGAGTGATTAAGTGGTTTGTTGTGCTACTTAATTTAGCCCAAAACAAGAATTTATCAATAAAATAGATCAGTCTGGTAATACATTTAGTAAATGTTTTGTGTTGTAAACTTGGCTACATGAGCTCTGTTGAAATCACTCTGTTGAGTTCTCTATGCAGGACTATACAAGTGCCCATATTATGCCAGTTTAAGCCTCCTAATGTTGTTTTGAGAGTCTCCTGCATTAGGTTTACACGCATGCGAAGTGAAAAAATGTTTTTGTTTAACATCACCTCATTTTCCAGCGATTCCCAAACGATTCGTTCGAAGCAGGTCTAAATTCAGTCGCTCTAAACTCCGCCCTTCTGTGAGCCTGCTCTGCTCTCATTGGTCAGCTGGCCTGGTCTGTTGCTATTGTTCTACAGGGTTCAACACCTGGCGGAGTCAAGTTGTATAGAATCAATTCTTTATTTTGGAAGGCAATAACTTTATTCATCGTGCACTTTCAGAGCTACAGCTTTGCAGATCGTTTACGTTCACGTACAGCTACATGACACACTGCATGAGAGGCAAAACTGGAAAAGGCATAACAGGGGCTCTTTAATCATGGTTAAATCCTGGTGTAAAACGGTTACCCATAATTCTGCAGAAAAATCTCCACCAATCAGTGAATCAAAATAAGCAGATCACACCAGAAGAGCTCTGTAGCTCCGCCAGCTCACACAGATCACTGCCAATGACTCAGTCTTCCTACACACCACTATATATATATATATATATATATATATGTATGAATTAATCTGCGAAAACAGATAACTCTGTTTTATGAAAGTATTAATTGTTAGTTAGCTGTACTTTTTAGCTATGTTCTAACCTAATCAAAATAACCTGATTGCTGTTTGATTGAGATTAACTGAAGTGCACAATGGAAAAAAACCATGATTTTTAAAAAAGTGTTTTGTTTTTACACACACACACACACACACATATTATGATTCTGTGCAAAGTTTCTCTAAATTATACAACTTCTTTGTACATGTTTTATTAAGTGTGTTGTTGTAATATAATAACTTGCTGTCATAACTTGTTTCTAAAGATTTATTTATTTAAATGTTTGTTAAATATTTAAGAAACCAATAAAATAAAGTAAAATGTAAGTATATAGTCTGTTTTTGCTGAACGCTCTTCTCGAGTTTTAATGTGTCTAGTAGATAACGAGCTGTAGGCGCTGATGACTTGCCTGTGGTAAATCAAATGCTGCGTGACTTTTTGTTTGCAAGCGTTTTTATTGACGCGTCTTTCTGTAAATAAAGCACTGAATTGAGTGATGTATATTCTGTGTGAAAGATGAAGGGATGATCATAGGGTTTATACAGCAGTCTGTCTCGCCACATCCAACAACGCCAAAGTGGCTTTTATTGTCAGAATTATTGAAGACATGGAGTGATTTGTTCTCTACATGTGTTCGGTCTGAATTTGTGTGCTGTTACACCCCTAGTAAATAAACAGCCAACGTCAAATGAATAGTTTTATATTTCTACATCATGTTTAATGGGGTTGTAGTTCTTCCCCTCGCTAATTCTGGGTGAAGTGCGTAGTCTTGTACTTGTTTGTAATGTTTTTTGGTTCATGGTTTATAACTCTTATACAAAGACTTCCAGAAACGATGAAAAAGAGCCCTCTGTTCTGAGTGGAGTCATTGCTGATATAGAGGAAGCTGCCTGCGTAGGCATATGTGAGTTCATAGAGGAGCGTTTCTTGTGTTTAGCAGCATGTTTTAAGTTCTGTTGTTCACGAGCCCCAGCAGTGTGTTCAAATTATGCAAATCATGCAGCGTCTCTCTGGCTGAAATAGATGGTGGTGCCATTTAAACGCTGGAAACGACTCCCTTCGCTGTGGAGCAGCTCACGCCTCATTTACAATCTCTCCTCAACACTTCTGATAGGAACACTTGTGTTTCCCACACTCACATAGAACAGAAACGAAGGGGTGACGCTCAATAGAGCCTTGATTGTTCCATTGTTCTGCAGAAATGGCAGGATATCATCAAAGAGGTGAAGTTCCTGCAGAAGCTGCGTCACCCGAACACGGTGGAGTACAGAGGCTGTTACCTGCGAGAACACACAGCATGGGTGAGTGCTTCAGTGTGTGGGAGGCAGAGCCGCTAACACTGCTTACAGTTACTACAATAGCCCAAACGCAGTACTTGTCACTCGCTAACAGCAATTATACCCTCTCTCTCTGTGTCTGTGTGCCGCTCCTGCAGCTGGTGATGGAGTACTGTTTGGGCTCGGCCTCCGATCTGCTGGAAGGTGAGTGAGCGGTTTCTGGATGCTCGTGGATGTCCAGAGCTGCTCGGTACATGCAGAAGTGTAAAACGATGCAGATGTTTACAGAAACAGAAAACAGGATCTCGTTGTTCTCTTCCTCTTTCCCTCAGTGCACAAGAAACCATTACAGGAAGTGGAGATTGCAGCAATTACCCACGGTGCATTGCAGGGCTTGGTGTACCTCCACTCGCACAACATGATTCACAGGTACAGAGACGCTCAGAGAAAGCATGTTGCGCAATAGATGTGAGATGCATATTGTGTTCAGTTTGATTGTGGCTCCAGCAGTGTGGAGGCTGGGAGTAAGAGCAAGCAGCCTGCTTTTCCCTGAATATCGGCGCAATTCAGAATGTGTTACTGACTTTATACACCGGTTCTTAAACACAAGAGGTTAACAGTGTGATCTTTAGTGCTGTCACATCATCGCCATTAATCTCATCCAAAAGAAAATGTATATATGAATACACACACATGAATGCACATATTTAATCATATTTATATATATATTCATTAAATGTATATAATAAATATTTACTATATAAACATAACATATATTATTTAAATCTAAACATGCATGCATGTGTTTATATACACATAAATACTGCACACATACATTCATTATGTACATTTTTACCAATTGTAATTTTAGATGCTGTTAATTGTTTGACAGCACCATGCAGTTCACATTTTAGACAAACTATAGTTTTTCACTCATTGGCAGACTAAACAGTTCCAGACAATGTCAGAGCAACAGAGCTGAATAAAACACCGATGTTTTCTTATAAATGAATCAGTAGTTATTAATGCACTAAATCCAAGTGCTTCTGTGCCACTTCAGTGTAAAAATGAATTTTATTTCATATTACTGTCAACAGCTTATGTCTTATGATTGTAATTAATCATTGTTAATTTATTCATTTGAAATAAAAGAGGATTCATAAATCTAATAAGGTTATAAAGCATTGCTCATATAATGGCACAGATGCCCCTGGAAATCAGTTTGTGGCAGATGTTGTCCATTAACGAGAAAGTTGCGATGAACTAACCATAACAGTCAGGTACCAGCTCATGTCTCTGCTGTCGGTCACCTCCGGTGATAAACGAGGTGTGTTTCTTCCTCTGTAGGGATGTGAAAGCAGGGAACATCTTACTGACGGAGCCTGGCCAGGTCAAGCTGGGAGACTTCGGCTCTGCCTCCATCGTGGCTCCTGCCAACTCTTTTGTGGGCACACCTTACTGGTACAAGACACTTCCCGGTCCTTACTACAACAGAAATATACTCTAAACGCGGTTTACTCGGGCGTTAGATGATGTGATGAGGGCAGGTATGAGTGAGCTGTGCTGTGTTTCAGGATGGCTCCAGAGGTCATCCTCGCCATGGATGAAGGCCAGTATGATGGGAAGGTAGACGTGTGGTCACTCGGCATCACCTGCATAGAGCTTGGTGAGGTGTCTCCAATAAGAAAAATCTTGTATTGTAAAATCTTATAAAAGATATAAAAAAGTTGTCAAACATTTACTCTGTCATTTTACAAAGCATTCTGAGTAACACAAGAATCACCAGCCTACAGAAGAGGAACTGTTACCTGTGCTTTTAACAGACATGCCACAACAAACAACTAGACTAATATAACTTTCAAATACTGGCGTGTTAAAGACAGGTAAACCGTGATAGCTGCCTGTTATTAGTAATAGCATAAACGCTACTGAACCTACTTTTACTAAAAGTATCTTTTAAGTAATTCAAATAAATGATTACAGAGATTGAGTCAAGGTCAGTGAATGATTTTCATTTGTGCTTTGATTGACATTTGTTGTTTAAGTTCTTGAACACTGAATGCATGCAGGTCTAAAATATATGTCTTAATGAACACCTCGTTCTTTCGATACCTATCCCAGAACCCTTTGATAGAGAACACGGTGTGTCTCTGGTGTGAAGTGTTCCTTGTTACAGAGTCTGAAGGCTTGCTGTTGATCACCAGAGACAATGATGTTAAGTTGCTGTTAACAGTCTTGTGTTTACAGTGGAAGCCTTGCAGCTAACGCTTGCTTCTCCTGTTACAGCGGAGAGAAAGCCTCCCTTGTTTAACATGAACGCTATGAGTGCCTTATACCACATCGCCCAGAACGAGAGCCCGGTCCTGCAGTCCAATCACTGGTACTGTACACCGTACTAGAACCGTGTTTAACACTAGATCACAGACGGCAGAACATTCACTTCAAGCCTAAACCATTTTCTGTTTGCGGTTGAGAAGCATGTCTGTGTAATAGTGTTGTGTGTGCATGTAGCCTTCTGATTCGTCTCCATTTGGTAAATATTACCAATTAATTTGTTTCAGTAACATTTATGTTTATATTGTTTTATGAATTCTCATTTCCTGTCCTCTCAGGTCGGATTATTTCCGTAACTTCGTAGACTCTTGTCTGCAGAAGATCGCCCAGGACAGACCTACCTCTGATGTGCTGCTTAAAGTAAGTGTGGTTATAAGACTGTTTTGTAAGATGTGATGCGTTCCAGACACTGAGATGCACTTCTGTGTTCCTCCAGCATCACTTCCTGTGCCGCGAGCGTCCGGTGACTGCGGTGATGGATCTGATTGCTCGCACTAAAGACGCCGTGAGGGAGCTGGATAACCTACAGTACCGGAAGATGAAGAAGATCCTCTTCCAGGAAACACACAATGGCCCGGCCACCGAGTGCACCGAGGAGGAAGAGGTGACCTTTCTTTTAATTTCTCGGGGTCAGGTTGTTTAGAACGGTTATGTTTGTGAGTATCAGACGTGCTGGTCAGGACAGTACGCGATAGCCTCATGGAGCCAGAGAAGAATATGGTCTTAACAAAACACACAACGTGATTTAGGGTTAGGTTTCTTTTCAGACATCCATCAGCTCGTGTTTCAGATGTTCAGCGGCTTTTGTTCTTTTGCACGGTTTTGACCTCGAGTGATTTGTTTGTGACATCATGGCAGATTGAAGCATTGATTTACAGTAGCTCATCTCGAAGTCAATATTAACTCAAGAATGACTTTATTTGCTTTCAGGGCCTGCTATTGTGAAGAGCTTTGTGTTTGTAGTGGTTAGCAGGGATTCAGCTAATAGTGCTGGACATGTTCACATCAGTCGACTATAGCGTCATTTTCGTCTCACTGTATGGGATCCCGTATGCATCTAATACTTTAATAATCAATAATGTGCACGATTAATTTATCTTTCAGCTTTTAATTTTTACTAGCTGTGACAACCATAGCCTGTGAGACTAAAGACACGAACAACAGAACAAATATGATATAAGATATCCACTAAATAAACAAACAGTGCTGGTCTTTTCTCTGGTAAAGTTGAATCATTGCAGATCCGGTGTAATGATGGACATGTTGTTTTTTCCACACCTGTTCATGATGCAGATTTTTACTGTTGGTGAATATCATGATGTCAGATAATATGGGTCTGGTGCCAGCTGACTAGAGCAGCAGTGTTTGTGTTTAACACGCTGTGGTGTGTGTAGGATGTGGAGCAGTACATGCTGAGGATGGGTACGGTGAACAGCATGGAGAGCTCCCACTCGCTGCCGTCCATGTCCATCAGCGCCAGCTCCCAGAGCTCGTCGGTCAACAGCCTGGCGGACGGCTCGGACGACAGCGGAGAGATGGCCATGATGCAGGAGGGCGAGCACACGGTGACCTCCAGCAGCTCAGTGCTGCACAAACCTCTGGTACGTTTTCAGCATCATTAGTCCAGGCTCCAGTGTCTCCTGATCCTTCAGAAAGCATTCCGATACGCTCCGTTATTAACTCTTTCCCCACCAGGGTTTTTGAAAAAGTTGTCAGCCACTGCAAGCATGTTTGATCACATAAAGGCACTGAGAATATTTTTTTTTATTATTTTTTTAACTTCCAATAAACCGAAACAAGAGCCACGACTATTAAAAGTGTCAGCACTTTGAATGTGGGTAAAGCTGAGAGAACCTAGTTCATTTCAGAGCCCCTGAGCAATGATCAAAGCACAGATGGCTTCCAGCAACACTCCTACACCTCTTCCTCCATCAGCATTTCATTCAGTAACAGTGTTGATTATATAACGATTGGAGCTCAGATAAATGAGTAGTGTTGATTGTCTCTACACATGTGATCACTTTATTCTGCTTCTTGGCCGTGTTTTAATCCGGATGTTCAGTACTACTCCAGAAGATGTGCTGCTCCTACTGTATAACAGAGAAAATCTGGAAAGTGGCAGTGGAGTTCAAATATATGATCAAATTACGATCATTTCCCAAGTTTAAAAGATCAGCATTTAATTGAAATAGTTTTTTTGGACTGTTTTCAGCATTGATGATAATCCGCACTGTGCAGTAATCGGTAGATTAGAAGGATGTGACACTGAAGACTGGAGTAATGATTGAGCTGCACATCACAGAAATAAATGACACTTTAATAATATTTCACATTTGAGCTATTTTTGGTGAACATGAAAAACTCCCCAGTATTCCAAGTCTAAATGCTCATATGTTTCTCATAGAACCATGATAACATCTACGACGACCCGTACCAGCCGGAGGTGGACGCCCAGCAGCAGGGGCCCTCCGGGGGCCGCCGGCGCAGGGGACGGGACCACTTCGCCACCATCCGCACGGCCTCGCTGGTGACCCGACAGATCCAGGAGCACGAGCAGGGCTCAGCGCTCCGAGAGCAGATGTCCAGGTACAAGCGCATGAGGAGACAGCACCAGAAGCAGCTGATGGCTCTGGAGAACAAGCTGAAGGCTGAGATGGACGAGCACCAGCTGAGACTGGACAAGGAGCTCGAGACACAGAGGAACAACTTCAGCAGTGAAGCTGACAAACTCAGCAAGAAGCACCAGGCCATCCTCGAGAAGGAGGTGAGAGAGCAGACCACGCCCAGAGAGATAGCTAGAGGGATGGGTGGGTGGAGTCAGACTATAGATGGATAGGTGGGTGGGTGATGGTAGTCAGATTATAGATGAATGGAGTCAGATTTCTCTCCTCCTTTCTGTTCTTCACTCGTCGTCCTCTTCTGCTCTGTTCTTCTCCTCTCCTCTGTTCTTCACTCCTCTCTGACCTGTCCCTCTCTCCTCCTCCTTCTTTCCTCTGTTCTTCTCCTCCTTTCCTCTCTGTTCTTCTCCTCCTCTCTGCTCTGTCCTTCTCCTCTTCTGCTCTGTCCTTCACTCCTCCTCTTCTTCCTCCTCTCCGCTCGGTCTTTCTCCTCCTCTCCGCTCTGTCCTTCTCTTCCTCTCTGCTCTGTCCTTCTCTTCCTCTCTGCTCTGTCCTTCTCTTCCTCTCTGCTCTGTCCTTCACTCCTCCTCTTGTTCCTCTTCCTCTCTGCTCTGTCCTTCACTCCTCCTCTTGTTCCTCCTCCTCTTCTGCTCTGTTCTTCACTCCTCCTCTTGTTCCTCCTCCTCTTCTGCTCTGTCCTTCACTCCTCCTCTTGTTCCTCCTCCTCTTCTGCT
>JAUMHG010000054.1:2161787-2178312 GCA_032359395.1 Enteromius anoplus | reverse complement strand
GTCCTTCACTCCTCCTCTTCTTCCTCCTCTCCGCTCTGTCTTTCTCCTCTTCTGCTCTGTCCTTCACTCCTCCTCTTCTTCCTCCTCTCCGCTCTGTCTTTCTCCTCTTCTGCTCTGTCCTTCACTCTTCCTCTTCTTCCTCCTCTCCGCTCGGTCTTTCTCTTCCTCTCTGCTCTGTCCTTCACTCCTGTCTCTGGTCTCAGGCTAAGGCCGCTCTTACGGAGGAGAAGAAGTTTCAGCAACACATCTTGGGTCAGCAGAAGAAAGAGCTCAGCAGTCTGCTGGAGTCTCAGAAGAGACAGTATAGACAGCGCAAGGAGCAGCTGAAAGAGGTACGGAGGAGAGTGACTGATCTGCTTGTCTGTCAGAGGAGCTGACGAGTGTTGTTCTGTGAGCAGGAGCTGAGCGAGAACCAGTCCACGCCGAAGCGGGAGAAGCAGGAGTGGCTGGTGCAGCAGAAGGAGTGTCTGCAGCAGCTGCAGGCGGAGGAGGAGGCGGGGTTACTGCGCAGACAGAGGCAGTACTATGAGCTGCAGGGACGCCAGTACAAGAGGAAGATGCTGCTCTCTCGACACAACCTGGAGCAAGACCTACTGAGAGAGGTGCTCAGCGCTTGATTTCTTCAGAAAACTGCTCTGCTGTGATACACAACAAACGGCTGATTCAGTCACATGCAGTGTTCCCACACGAGTTTGTGGAATTATTTTGTTTTATATTTTTTATAAATGCACTTTCAGAGCAAAATTAAGAGCACTGTATGATTTGATGTGTACACGAAGCCGAATCACATTTTAGGTTTTCTTTCATGTTTTAAATCAAACAAAACTAATATTAGAGATCTTTAATGTTGATGAGAGAAGTGTAATTGCACTAATTGCACAATCTAGGTAATTAATAGGAAATGCAGGTGTGGAATGAATGACTTCCACACCGCCGACACTTTCCAATGGGGGAGCTCATAAATAACACCGTTCTCTAACACCGATGTGCTTCTAACCCCACGCCTGTGTTTGTCCCGCTGCAGGACCTGAACAAGAAGCAGACCCTGAAGGACCTGGAGTGTGCCATGCTGCTGCGGCATCACGAGTCCACCCAGGAGCTGGAGTTCAGACAGCTGGGTCTGGTGCAGCACACTCGGGCCGATCTGATCCGCACACAGCACCAGACCGAGCTCACCAACCAGATGGAGTACAACAAGAGACGCGAGCAAGAGCTGCGGCAAAAACACGCCGTCGAGGTCCGCCAGCAGCCCAAGAGCCTGAGAGTGAGTGCCTGCCAGAGGGAGGGGGAGGAGCCTGTCACAGAGGGGGAGGGGCTTGAAACCGAATGGGTGGGGCCTGAGGAACAGTTGAGTAGAGATGGAGAAAAGATAGACGGGGATGAGATGCAGCTTGAGGAGACAGAAACAGAAGGTACTTGTACTGAGCAGAGTGAAGCGGGAGAGCGTGTGCAGGAGCAGTTAGATGAAGCTCAGCAGGTTGATCCCAGACAAGTAGAAGGTGGTCCTTGGGACGCCGGCAGTGAATCGGAGGGTGAGGAAGAGGACAGGGGTGTGGCTGACGGGTGTCCGTCAGAGCTGATGCCCGCCCTTTCCCTTGAGCGCCACCGCGCCCTGGAGCGTGACGCAGACGAGCTCTCAGAGTTCTATTTCCCAGATACTCTGGAGGAGCTGGAGCCTCCTCCGGTCTACACGCCTCCCTCCTCTCCCTCGTCTCAGCCGTCTCTTCCCTCGCTCTTCTCTCACGCCATCTGCCTGGCTCTGTCTCTGTCTGCTGCCTTGCAGCCGTCCCTCCTGACCCTCCTCTTCCTCTCAGTTTTCCTGCTGTCCCTGCGCCGCTCTCCTCCGCTGCCTTCACTCTCCTCTCTGCTTCTCTCGGCCGAGCTGTTCTTCCTGGCGCTCTTCTTCTCTTACCTGTTCCTGCGCTCCTGCTGCTCGCTCTCCTTCTCCACCTTCCTGTCACTGGCCTGCTGGGGCTCCGGACTCTTTAGTCTGGGCTTGTCTCTGAGCTTGGGTCTCTATTACGTCCCGGTGGCCCTGATCTCGGCCTCTTTCCTCAGCTCGCCCTCGCTCTTCCTCACCCTGTATCTGGCGGTGGTTCTGGTTCTGCGCCCGGCCAGGGTTTTCCTCCAGAGTGCCCCGCGCAAGCTCAACCGCCTCTGGATGCGAGTTCTGTTCCGTCTGCCCAGGCCGGTGTTCGCCGTGTGCCAGTCGCTCCTGGGCGGTCTGACCGAGCGAAGCCTCTATGACATGTTCCCTAAAGCCGGACGTAACTGGGCCGGGCGGCAGTCCAGAATCCCTGTGCCTTTGAGGAGCCTCGGAGCGGAGTATCAGGCCAAAAGCAGGTCCTCTGTGTTGTTTGCGCGGTGTGTTCTCTTGTGCCGCCGGTTCGTGCGCCGGCCGCTGGGCACTCTGACGGACCTGGCTAACTCCGTGGTGCTCTGTCTGGCCAAGCGTCTGCTGAAGGAGCTGCCTTTGAGTCAGCTGAGACGTCTCCGGGCCCTCGGGATCCTGCGCAGAGAGAGAGCCAGCAAGCTCCCGGTGCTCCTGCCCCGAGCCGCCCGGGAGCAGAGGAAGAGAAGGATGAGGAGGAGGCGAGAGAGAGAGAGCATGTTCAGGGAGGAGGGCAGGTGGGACAGTGTGCTGAGGAGAACTCCGTCAGGGAGGAGTCTGAGAGGAAAGATGGTGCCCTGGAGATAGTTATAACAGACATTTACTCACTCTAACAAGACTTTGGTCAGTGTTTGAAACACAAATTAAGACATTTTTCACACACCCTGAGACATTTTGTCTTCTCTGTAAACAACAAAAAATTCCAGAAAGGCCAAACACATCCATTTGATTCACAATTAATCCTCCAAAATAAGGTTTCGTTTACGTATTAAATATATTTATATATTATATAGAATGAATATGAATATATAAATGTATAAACGTAAATATTTTCAAAGCATATACACTGTATGTGTCTCTTTAATGATAAATACACACACACACACACACACTTTTGTTTTGGAGGTGCTTCATCGTTTAACAGCACGAATATGAATCAGTTTGAACAGATTTAATATAGTTTTGCTTTCACACACACACACACACACACACACACATTGAGTTCATGTCCGTCATTATTCAGTCTCCTAAAGCAATCAGCTCAATCATGTCTTAATAAAGGTTTTCGATCGTCTAAGAAGTCTTGGTGACCTGGACGGAAATCTTTCAGGTTTCGTTTAAATGTCAAACTGTGTTTGAAACGAACCGAAGTCTTATTGGTTTGAGTAAATAATGACAGAATGATCTTTTAGGTGAAGGGTTCCTCTCAGATTACTGCAGCGTTCGCTCTCTGTCGCCGTGAACGGAAAGCTTCAGTCGATTTATTGTGCTTTTTGTAAAAGTCTTTTGTTGTTGTTTTATTCTCAAATAGCAAAATAGCAAGAGCTATATGTGTTATGGTGATGATTGAAGCCCCGTCTGTGCAATCTTGATTTAGTTTTTATGTCATTTTGAAGGGGGTCTTCATTTCAACAATGACATTATATTTTGAAGCCATGCATGCTGAATGCGGAGTGAATGGACTGTGAAAGTGCTTTACACTATAGATCTCCCAAACACACCACACTACAAACCGACTCTTCAGAAGTGCATTAGACGAAGCGCCAAAGCTTTTTCCTTCGTTCGTTTTGAAACTAGGCTGCGTCTTGTTGCACAATCAGTGCTCGATATGATTTCAGAAGCAGAGTCCTCTCACTGAATGATTAAGAGTGAAGAGCCGGATCAGTATAAGAGCAGATGTGTTTGTAGACGGCTGGATTCGAGGGGAAAGAGGTGTTATTGCACTAGAGGCAATGATCTGATCATATTTACCATGTAAACAAGTGTTTTGATCATATCCTTATGAAGAGAGGTCTAGCCTAGTTAGCTCTAGTTCTCAATGTTTGCTTGGCACTCTCACTGCATATTAAAGGCCATTGTGACAATCATTTCAATGTTAAGTTGGAGAAGATGTATGCAAATTAGCAACCAAAGAGTGTGATGGAAGAGGATGATGGGTGGATGAAGAAAAGCTTGCACTGCACACAAATCCTCTTTATTTGAAATGCTTGGTAGAAATCTTAAGATGATCAAAGGGACCACTTGTCACGAGTGATGATGACATGCAGTCGGTTTGAAGGAAATTCATTTCTTGGAAAAAAGGAAGCGTTTCAGTTTTAGCCATATTTGTTCCAGTTATTGGCAATTTAAAGTTTGTCTTTGTGTTATTTAGTTTTTATTAATGTTTACATGTGCTGTGCTCCCTTTGTGTTTGTTTTCTAACCAAATCACAAGTCTGTCTTAATTATTATTTGAGTATTTTTGCGTTGCACCGTCTGTTTCAAGGCCGTTGTGTGCGTTTCATCCTGGTTTTGTGTTTGTGCATGAATGGATGTTTACTTCAAAACAAAGATTTCTGTTATGTTTCTGAAATAAATTCTTTATTATAATCATTGTCCTTTGGTTCATTTCATATTTTGTTCGATTTCTTCATTTCAGTTTTGTGTTTCCATTCATATGCTTTCATTTCTTTTTTTCTTTTCACTTTAAGCATGTTCATTATGAATTCTTATGAAATCCAGTCATCAGTAGCTCGGGTAGATTTAAAGCAATACCAAAAATACACAGCATGGGACACAATTATGAGCTTTTCTGGTAACTGTGTAATAACTGCACACTACCAATCATTAGTACACAGTCAGTTGATCCTTTGTAAAGCATTGTCCCAGTGTTAATATTCATAAGTATACAGCTATAAGGGCCTTGTTCTTGATTTGTAAGCGTATGTCTTCGGAGATTTAAAAGGCTCAGTTATCTTCCTAACAGAAAAACACTGAAACATGAAAAAATTAAACTGCAATTGCACACTTGATTTCTTTTTTTTTTTTCTCAATGAAACGGCAGAGGTTTTGTTTTGTTTTTTGTCAAGCGAACCGTTGTAAAGTTTCATTTTTTTGCAGCTCTGTGTTTAACGTTACTATTTGGAAGATAAATCAACCTATAAATATATAAATAAAGGTATAGATCGTCCTAGTTGGTAAGAACGTTGTTTGGACAACTTTAAAGGGGATTTTCTAAATACTCAGATGTGGTTTTTTTCCCAAGAACACTTTACCAATCCCAAACCACATCGATCTGATCTACTCTTGGTTTTGTGTTTAATCATAGAGAAGTGATATATAATTGTCTGAAAGTCAAAAACTCTTATTATTAGGCATGTTTTCTTTCTCCAGATAAAATGAACCAAGAAAGAGATTGAAATGATTAAATGCCTGTGAGAAGAATGCAATACTAATGCAATAATATAATTAGCAAAGTTAAGGAATGACCATTGGGTGAGCAGAGTCCGAGAAAACAGGAGAGGATGAAAGCGCATGTTAACGGCAAAAGAATGAAGAACTAATGTCCAGGTGAGAATCCATCAGGAACCCTTTAGTCTCCAGCGCCGTCATGTTCCAGAACTCCAGAAGAGTGTGTCAGCTTCTCCGAGACTCATATGAGCTAAAATGTACTGCTAGATTCTGGAAGATCAATTCTTCAACCAGTGCTTCGAGAGTCACTCACAACTTAACACTTCTGCATGCTATTCTTATGAAATGACCGAAGCAGAGTCTCGGAGAAGCGGACGCACTCTTCTGGAGACTCCAGGAAGCTTCGGTTCTGGAACACGACGGCGCTGGAGACTAAAGGGTTCCTGATGGATTCTCACCTAATTCTTGACATTAATTCTTCATTCTTTTGCCGTTAATGTGTTTTTTCTTCTCCTGTTTTCTCTGACTCTTCTCGCCCAATTGTCATTTCTTAACTTTGCTAATTCTATTATTTCATTGGTCCTCCTCATCTCTGTCTTGGCTCATTTTATCTGAAGAAAGGAAACATGGCTAATAATTGGGCACACGGTGTAGTTGTATCTCAGGCAAATATTGTCCTGTCCTAACAAACAATACATCAGTGGAAGATTATTAATCCGATAAGTCTCGTATAAATCTCAGTTTAAAAAGGATCGGACCTCATGACAGGTTTTGTGCTCCAGAGGAATTACACTGCAATGTCAGGTAAAGTTTTCATTCTTCTCACTTGAGTAATTTTGAATCTACATCAGGTGTTCTTCTCCTGCTGCTCCGAATCAGATGTGATGGGTTCTGTCTCCTGTCTGTTGTTCAGTCTGGTCTTCTCCACGCTCTTCTCTGTCTCTGTAGTCTAAAGAGCTGCAGATTAAGCGTCAGTTCCAGGACACCTGTAAGATCCAGACACGTCAGTACAAGGCTCTGAGGAACCACCTGCTGGAGAACACGCCCAAGTCTGACCATAAGGCCGTGCTGAAGCGCCTGAAGGACGAGCAGACCCGCAAGCTGGCCATCCTGGCCGAGCAGTACGACCACTCCATCAACGACATGCTGTCCACGCAGGCAGTGAGTAAGACGAGGCCGAGCGGTCAGGGCGGTGCGCCTGGCTCGAGCCGCTCCACTGACCTCTGACCTCTGTGTGCAGCTGCGGCTGGACGAGACGCAGGAGGCCGAGTACCAGGCTCTGAGGATGCAGCTGCAGCAGGAGCTGGAGCTTCTCAACGCTTACCAGAGCAAGATCAAGATGCACACGGACACCCAGCACGAGCGGGAGGTGAAGGAGCTGGAGCAGAGTGTGTCCATCCGCAGAGCCCTGCTGGAGCAGCGGGTAACTACAGAGGGTCCACGAGTACACTCCTCACCGCTTTTACCACTGAACACATCTCTAGAGCTCCTGCTGACATGACGATGAATACGGTCCAGGTACTCCATGCATACAAAGAAATCAAAAGAAAGAAGTTCACAATTTAGTTCTTTGTATGTATGGATTACTTTCTGATATCTGGTGAGAATGTCATGTCAGCAGCAGCTTCAGAAATATATTTACTGAGAGAAATGGTCAATATTTATTTACCCGCTTTATACACCATGTCATATGATATTAGAGATTTTTTACAGTTTTTCTCAAGCAATTTGACACATTTGAAAGATGTTCTCAAAACTGTTCACACTTGGTAAATGTTCATTTTCATTCATTTCATAATAATTAATCAATTATTTTCTCAAGATGTGCACAAAGCTCTGTTTTTATGATAGTTTATACCATCACCCAATATCTGAAAGAAAAGGTTTTAAAGAAATCAAACATTAATGAACCATTTGTCCAAACACAACAAACTAAACTTTACCATTCTATCAAATGAGCATGTTCTTATCTTTGATGGGCTCTGAACTCCACACTCCACACAGGAAACACACATGAATCAGATTCAGAGCGATGATAAAGGTGTCAGGACACTTGTGATGTATGATGTCTGGTACTATGATTGTTGATAGGACAGAGTATCAGAATTGAAGTTAATTTAATTTAGTTTTAGTCACTTATAAAGTACATTGTTGAGCAGATGGTCCAGACACATAGGAGCAGGCCTGTGGAGAGGAGACTTCCTCTCGGGTGCATGCACAGCAAAAATGTCATGGAATTTTACAAATTCAATAAAAATGTTCTTCCAGATATAAATGAAAGGTAAGTCCATGTATAAAGCAAACATATCCACTTCAAATAATTCAGTGCTAATAGTATTGAGAAGCAGAATGTGTCTAATCGATTGAGATTACTAATGAATCCATATTGTTTGATATATTATTTATTTCGGATTTTTCCGAAAGAACAAACTCGTATACACCTAAGATGCCTCGAGGCTGAGATAAACATGGACTCATTTTCATTTTTGCAAGAACTAACCCTTTAGTTGATGCCAATAATTATTATTTGCGGCGTTCAGGAGCAGTTTCCGTTGCTCTGTTTATCCAGATCGAGGAGGAGATGCTGGCCCTGCAGAACGAGCGCTCGGAGCGCATCCGGTCCCTCCTGGAGCGCCAGGCGTCCGAGATCGAGGCCTTCGACTCCGAGAGCCTCCGCCTGGGCTTCAGCAGCCTGGCCCTGACCGGCATCCCCTCCGAGGCCCATCCCAAGCAGGGCTACCACTGGAGCCACAGGGCCCCGCCGCTGTCCCGCCGGGGCCCCAGCCGAGCTGACTCGTCTTCCTCGTCATCCTCCCACGGCCTGGGGCCCATGCACCACTCGTCCCGCTCCTCGTCCTCGTCAGCCTCCCATCACAGCCGGCACCAGCTGCCCCAGCACTACCACCACCAGAGCACTCCCCAGCTGTACCGCGAGCGGGAGCGGGAGCGAGAGAAGGAGCGCGAGAAGGAGTGGGGAGGAGTAGAGCATCACCCTCACCTCTTCTCCCACCACCTTCCCTCCCGATCCTCCTCCCAGTCCCTGGCTCTGCTCCCCCCGGCGCCTCCTCCCGCACCTCCCTCCGTCTCCTCCGGCCCTCCGGCTCCTTCAGGGGTGTACGGAGGAGGGCTGGTGGTGAGGGGCCCCAGCCTGATGGCTCTGAGGAACAGTCCTCAGCCGCTGCGCAGAACCGCGTCGGGAGGAGCAGGAGCAGGCGCGGACGGAGTGCTGAGCCGGAGCACCTCGGTCACCTCGCACATCTCCAACGGATCGCACCTCTCGTACTCGTAAGGAGAGAGCACATCGTACTCGTCCGTCGCTTTTTCCCTGCTCGTCGTCGTTGTTTTGGTAAAAGCAAACAAACAAACAAACAAAAAAAAAAACGTGAAACTGGCTCTGAACATCACCTCTGCCTTTAAGACGTCTTAAAGGGATGCTGCGCGACCGGGGGAAGTTGTGCGTTTTTACGTGAAGGTACGAACACAGAATGTTTATGTCGGTCAGACTTTATGAGTACGTTAACGTCTGTGAGAGTTGCTCCAGTGCATGAGATTAATGTAGTAAATACATTTGTATTCATATGTTATCCAGTCACGTTTGAGCTCATTAACGCAAACGACGATAAATATAACAATAAATCAAGAGTCCAGCACCACTGCAACAGTAACAAAAGAACGTTATCTTTGAACTCAAAACAGCCAATCAGAATCCATCCTGCTTTAACGAACTCAAGCAGTCAACAAAACAGAATGTTATCGCTGTAATTATCGTTATAATTATCGTTCTTATTGTGAACGGGCCTTAAAGCTTTACAACCTTCACAAAATCGTGGCTGCGTCCGATATCGCACACATCCCTACTACATAATTGGATCTTTTATTGTGTGTGTATATAAATATATAGTATTTAAAGTGTTGAAGCATTGTGTCCACAGTTTTCTATAGTAATTATGACTATCGACATTTTGGTAAAATAACATGTGAACAGAATAGACCTAACGTTTCATTGTAGAAATGGGATCTGGGATGCCCAGCGCCCATTTGATGTCATCACAGAGACGTTTTTCCAACTTCTCCAAGCATCTGGTTTCGAAAGATGTGAGCGTTTCTAAAAGTAATCAAGAAATCGGGTCTAGTGAATGTTATGGTTATTAATACCTGAGTATTAATAATTAATAGTGGGATTGTTTGTGCGTATGCGTCGTCTGAATGGGATGCGCTCGGGTTGCCACTTTTGTACACAAACACACCAAAAAATAGGACTTTTTCACGGGGATGAGCATCCTTTTACTCTTTAGACAATATAAAAACAGACTTGATTTCATTGCAACGGGTTACAATCACTGATGTTTCGTGGAGAGCCGGATCTGGTGTTGTTCTGAGCAGTACGGGTGTAGTAAACAACAGAAGATGAGCTCTCAACGGAAGTGTGTGTACATACTGTATATCTGTGCTCTCGGCTTCACAGACACATTCAGAGATATCCCAGGAGAACACAAGAGGAACTTGATGAACTCAAGCCAGAAACACCAGCTCTGATCTCTCTCTCTCTCTCTCTCTCTGTTTAACCTACTACTTTATGCTTGGTTTAAAGTAAACAGTGCATGCAGATCTGTAGTGTATCGGGATGCGGGTTCAGTGTCGGAGGGCTGGTGAGATTGTGATGTTGCTTCATGATCCCATTATAATGTTGAATGTCAGAGCTGATTTTGCAGAGGCAGGTTAAACAGGTCTGGATCCATGCGCGGTGGTAAAGGAGTGGACTCTTTCTGTGTGTGTTTGTGTCTAACAGGTTGTTGAAGCGGAGGTTTTGCTGAGAGGACATTTTCAGTACATCTCGAAACACGTTCATTACTGAAATCAAACCCCTTGTGGTTTGAAGGGAGAAAACATGTGGAAGAAAAATAAACGCAAAGCAATTTAAATGATAATAAATTAATATTAATGTGGATTGGTCTCATGTTGTCTTTGATCTTTAAACATTTGGCCCACGAGTGGAATCATTGTCCAGCTCCGACTTTAGTCAGACTTCAGACCTCTTAAAGACTATTAGTATCGCACCGGTTCCCAGTCCACCTTTTAAAAAGTAAAAATTGGTCATTTGTGAACTCCATGGGTCTGATCCAGCTATTTTTAGCTGTACAAATCAGTTCGTTTTGTTGCTTCATATTGAAAATTGGTGTGTCTTGGCTTATTATTTGAATGCATTCGGCTACCTTAATTATGAACACGCTGGTCTGTAGTGTTTACTGCATTTTGTTATTCTCCTGGTTATTTCTAGGGAACCGGAAGTCTCTCCCCATACACTTACTTCCACGTTGAAGACAAAGGTGGACAGGATTGCTCCATTTGTTTTGGAATATCACAAAAAATAAGATCTGTGTTTAACATCTTTTGTCCATCAAGATAATCTTCATAAACTAAGCTAACAAACTACTGCACCAAACTTATTTTAACACATTCAGTGAAAAGACTTTACTCTGTCTATGAATTTTAATCCACGCTACATGAATCTTTTAATATAGACTGGAATAAAAACGGAACTAGAACCTGAAACTGAAACAAGACATTAGTAATGAATAGTAAGTACTGGTGAAGTATTAATGAAGAAAGAAAAGGACAGAAATCACATAATTCTGTACATTTCCACATTTGAAAAGGTGCTCTAAGAGTCAATAAATACTTTATACTATGGAATAAAATTCTAGTGCATTTAATCTTTAAATAACAGCAGAGTGTGGTAAGATTAAACTTGTTCTAGTGAATAAGATACCACATCTATCACTTTGTTAGGGTAGCTCACACAAAATGTTATCCTTGCTTTTAGAAAATCTTGAATATAACAGCTTCATGTGGTCGTAGACATATGGTTTTAACGTGGTTTTAAGCACTCTTAAAGTTTCTCTTTCACCGGTAAATATGGAGGTAAGTAGAGGTAAGATTACCTTTATGGTACGAGCTCAGATCTGCATCAGAAAGCCACAAAACGAGCATCCGAAGGGTTAACTAAACTAAAACACCCACACGCACTATAATATGGGTACATTTGAACCCAAATCACAGGCAACTCTTAAAAACGTTCAAGTTTTATAAATTACTGTACACGTTTTTTTTTTTTATTGTTTTTTTAATACAATGTCTTCACAGAATATCTTACACAAAACTAACCAATAAATAAATATTCGTAGCTTATAGCGTCTTTCTAAAATATCAAAATATTTGTTTTATTTAATCATTTTGAAAATTTTATGTTTTATTGTTATTATTATTTACAAACGTTCATTACTTTTTTTTTTCAATCAAAGTGCAGTTGGGTTGTTTTGCTTAACCAACTAAAACAAACTATTACAATAAAAACGCGACAACACAACAAAAACATTATTTATTAAACATTAGTCATCTTTAAATAAACTCTTCATATTTTATTATGAATAATCTTAATGCAGCTTCAATCGGATCTTCAAAGTCGGGGCATTAGCTATATTTGTGAATTTATTATTCATTTATGTATGTACTTCTGTTTTCTGTTAATTCGGGGAAAATCAGTATTAAGCACAAGCTTTATTACAAGTCTTATTTTACGTTAGAAGTTGTTGTTTTTTTTGGACATATATAAAAATACAATACACTAAATATATGTTTTCATTTTGATTTGAGCATGGCTTCTGCAGGGACACACACTCTCTTCGGACTTGCTAAGGTTCTAAACAGTAACCTTAACCACCAAAGTCAAAAACGGCACGCGGGATCTTTCCGAAGTCTGTCTCGTATTTCTCTGAATGAATCTCCTGGCTCAGGTCGCCTCGGTCACGTGACGTCAGCCGCTGTTTTTGTGTCGGCGCAGACTCTGAGAGGAAGCGGCGGAAGTAGAGCGGGAGCACATCCCTTTAAGAACAACTGGGACATAGCGGAGAGAGGAAAGGAGAGGAGGGGGTAGAAGAAAGAGGAATTAAAAAAGAAAAGGAAGAAAGAGACAGGGAAGGGAGGGAGGAGGAGAGAGAGAGCGCGATAAAAAAAGAAAGATGACATCCTGTGAATCGAAGCGCCGAGGTGGAGCGGCGGGCTGCGGCCGGGCTCCTGCGTCACTCTCCGGGGTCAGCGCTTAAATCTACAGCGAGGCTTCGACAAACACCCGAGAGGCCTATCTGGAGATCGAAGGGGGAAAAAAACACTGATTTATCCACAGCAACCTTTAACTTTGGCTCTTTCGAAGGCGACAAGAGCATCACGTCTAGCCGTTATTTTAACGTCTAAAATGCCTTTAATAATGCATGATGTAAGATTGTTGAAATAACACGATTGATTTCGACATTTTAGCTCATGCAAATGAATAAATAGCACGTTGTTGTGATGTCTCGGGTTAAAGTTGGACAGGAGCATAGTGAACACTAACAAGTGTTTTATTGCCTGCTAATCTGAGCCGCTCATTAAGCGAGTGATTGGCAGAATAGTTTAAAACACGTCTGAAGGATGTCAGTGGCGCGTTATTAATCTTCAGGACTGTGTAGTTGATTATAATATTCATCGCAGTGGAACAAAATGGATGCCGCTTGGAGCAATTTTCTCTTCCAGGTGAGACTGAACGAGTGTGTGTGCGTGTGTATGTGTTCAGATTCGTGTTGTTACGTCACTATATTAAATGCACCCCTGCTGTACTTACAATGAAGTTTAGAATTCAAACTTAGTACTTTGTGATTGTTCTTTCCCAGACCACACCCTCCCAGACCCCAGTGGAAGGGAGCCTCCAATCAGAGCTTCTGAGCTCTCCTCAGACCCCGCCCACCGAGCACATAGCCCCGCCCCCGTCGACAGTGGACACTGCTGCTCTGAATGAGGATCCAGTACCTGGTGAGGCGTGGGGGGTTAATATCAGGGTGATTCTTCGGCCGTGCTTCCTTAGCAGTATCTTATAAGCCTCTTCCTGTAGAACTGGATAAAATCCTAGAAATATGGGGAACTTGGGCTTTCCTGAAAGGGAAGTTTGTGTCGAGATTCTACAGGTTGTATGACTAAAAAAATAAACGGCAAAAAAAAAAAAGGATTGAAAGATATAAAATGTGTACGTTAAGCATAATGTAGCGAACTCCAGACTTTTGAGTCAGAATCTGCACTTTTGGGGGATTTTGTGCGCGTGTGGAACAGTTCCTCGTGCATATTTCGCAAAACGTTAAAGCTGGCGTTTTGGCCGACTGAATACTGCTTGCTAAAAGTCGACGTTGGCAAAAACATCCAGTCACATTTTGGTGAATTTTTACAGAAATTTCAATCATTCTACTAGTCGCAGGTTTCCCAACATGTTCCTATTAGTCACTCGAACCTGCTGCTCTGCCCAACAGAAGCTTGTTCGGTTTACTTCCAAAGTTACTTCCCTAACTTGTGCGCAAGATTGGAATATTTCCAAATAAAGCTGTTTCAGTCCAGTGAGTCGAAGAGAACGAAAAATCACTTCCTGATTAACTGGCGATAAATATAAAACAAAATTAAATTTCTGCGACAGGAGAAGGCATTAGAGTACGAGCTTTGATGAACTCCGAGAGCTTTCTGCCCCGCGGAGACGGCGGCTGGGGTGTGCTGGGACGAGCACCGATGCGTCGCTATTCTGAGCTGACAGCAGGTGGCGCTCTTGGCTAGTTGATTTGCTGTCTATGGAGAGTCAGAAAGCATCAGAAATATCTTCACTTGTGTGTTTGTAACGAGTAATTAATGACAGAATTGTGATTTTGTTATTGTAACTGTTGAGTGACCCGCTCTGGTCTGTCCGTCCCTCAGTGAAGCCGGTGTCCAGACCGGCCCGCGCCGCCCACATCTGCTCCATCTGCAGCAAACAGTTCAAGAACAGCTACAACCTGCGCCGGCATCAGTCCGTCCACACCGGGATCCGCATGAAGGGGGCGCCGCAGAGCCACGAGGCCAAAGAGAGCTCCGAGCATCAGCAGACCCCGCTCTCTCTGCTGCACCTCTCCATTCCCTCCACACTGTCCACTACTGACGGCAACCACGCTGTCATGGAGACCGTCACCGCCCTGCCGCCTCCGGCCGCTGCTGTCGTCATGGCGACAGGGCAGCCGGTACAGGTGTGTGTTCAGTGATCAGAGTAATGTACATTATATTGTCTGAGAATAATATCAATATTAAATATCAGCTAACTGGTAAAAAACAGAAAACACCTGTTTTAATCACAACAGTTGGTATATTTCTTGATATTTGGTAAGAGCCTGGTCATGCATATTACCACATTAAACATTACATTTTTATTTTAATCACTTACTACAAATGACTTTAATTATATCCTAATGTATTAAATATATCTTATTTAAATAGAGAATGTAATTACACATTATTTTGTGAGTAATATTAACTGCATGTACTTAATACATGGTTAGGGTTTGGTTTAGGATTACTTGCGTAGTTTATTGTTGTTGTTGTTGTAAGTACATGTGACGCCTTACAGTGATAAAACGTAAAAACATCCCGGCGTAGGTCAAGTAAAAACAAAAAGGCCTGTAAATCAGAGCTAGGAGAGGATGATCAGTTTCTGTCAGGTATAATAGGTGTAACTAAACCTAAAACACTACACTAACCTGTGTTTAACTCGCCAGCTGCAGGTAAGCACAGGTGTACAGGTACAGCGCTTGTGTTATTGACTGTTGACCGTCTCCCGGTGTCTCTGCTCCTCTCAGAGGCCGGTGAACCAGAACCCTAACCCTGTGCGAAAGAACCACGCCTGTGAGACGTGCGGGAAGGCCTTCAGAGACGTGTACCATCTAAACCGCCACCGGCTCTCACACTCGGACGAGAAGCCCTTCTCCTGCCCCATCTGCCAGCAGCGCTTCAAACGCAAGGACCGCATGAGCCATCACGTGCGCTCTCACCAGGGCGGTGTGGAGAAGCCCTACATCTGCCCACACTGTGCTAAAGCCTTCTCACGGTGAGACACGGACCTGCTGGGCTCTCCTAGACCTAGAGGATTTCAGATAAACATACACATTCCAATGCTTTCGGCGCTTTTTAAAAGAGTCATCAAAATTAATTTGAACTTGTAGTTTAAACTGAAACGTGTGTTAGAAGTGTGCACACAACCACTTTATAATGATAAAAGATCGACCTAAGTGTGTTTATGCTGGCACGGCTTCAAGTACAGAAGGGAGTATTCGATTTTTATGACTGTTCTTTCCTAAGATTGTGCGGGTTCAGCAGAGTCAGCAGGGCTCATGCACCGAACGACTAGAATTGATCAGCGATGATACACAAGAGAAACGCATGTTTAATGTAAGTTCAACTTTGAAAAAAGCTGTCTCTGTCTCGCAGGCCCGATCATCTCAACAGTCACGTCCGACAGGTCCATTCTTCAGAGCGACCCTTCAAATGCCCGGTACGGAGGTTTGTTGTGTGTTTGTGTAGCTGACAACGAAAGAGTAGTCTTTTCTTGATCTGAGTGTGTTTTTAAGGTAAGAGCAGTGATCTGTGCTGGAGAAAGGAGTGTGTGTGTGTGTGCACGGGATCATTTTGAGCTGCTGGCAAAACAAAAAAAGAGTCTTAAGATTTTAGTCACATTTGAGGTTTTCACAAAACGTCTCAGCCGTGTCTGGTGATCAGAAGCTGCTAGCAGTAGTTAAAGATCGAAAGGTACTAGTAGAGGAGTGATCCTGATTTATACACCATAAATACAGTATTCACACAAACATCATTTTATATCTTGCATTATATTAGACCCATTGTGATTATTAATCTAATAATGATGATGAAAAGATGTGATTTTGCTTTGGAACCTTCTCTAAACGGACTTTGACTCCATCAGCTTCAAACTACTCCTACATCATTCTGATGCACAGATCACAAGCAGTAGAACAAACTGATTCTGTTTTTCTGGTGACGCTGCAGTATTTAAAGCAGTGGAGTGTGAGTGTGTGGCAGGTTACAGGCGTGATTGTTTCATGAGCGTGTGTGTGTGTGTGTGTGTGTGTGTGTGTGTGTGCGCTGCAGACCTGTGAGTCCAGCTTTGCTACGCGGGACCGTCTCCGAGCTCACATGATCCGGCACGAAGAGAAGGTGCCATGTCATATCTGTGGAAAACTGCTGTCTGCGGCCTACATCACAGATCACATGAGAGTGCACAACCAATCACAGCATCACTCATGCCACCTCTGCAACCGCAGTGAGTCCTCACACACACACACACACACACACACACACATGTTTTCTGGGGTCTCTCTCTTCATAGGTGTAATGTGTGTTTGCCACTCTTTAC
>JAUMHG010000054.1:2131787-2148903 GCA_032359395.1 Enteromius anoplus | reverse complement strand
TATTTGTGTTCAACTGTTCTGGAACAGTGTTGGAAACACAACTGAACACTGATTTCTAGTCGTGTCTCTTCTGGAAGCACTTTCACAACGACACACAGCGTCTCCAGAACATGGCGCCCGCTGCTGCTACAGACAGAAGAATAGCTCCGCCCTCTTTCTTAGTGTTTGTAAATAAACCCACTCTGTGACGGAGAAAAGTGGAGGTGTGATTAAACGAGTCGGTTTAGGGGGGTGTGGACAAGTCATAACTTTATAAAGAATATCTCTTTGGTTTTAAGAATTTAATCTTTGTATCTTCAGGATCTTATCTCTGCTCTTACAGCTCAGAACACTCCACAGAGAAAGAAACCCCTGAAATAACATCATATGAACTCTTTAAAATCCTCATGTACTGTTCGAAATCAGGTCACTTCCTGTACAGACAGGGTCAAACCGGCCAATGACCCTAATTGAATTCAATGTCATTTTACAAAAGCAATAAATAAATAGCGATAGAATCTCCATTTGTGATATGGTGCCAAGCACACTTTTATTCTATATGTACATTTGTTTTTATGTGGTTTAGAGATTCAAGAGATTTAGAATTCAAATCAAATATTGAAGTTACTTCCTAAACTATTTCTGAATAGGATCTCTGCTTCCTAAATAAAAAACATATGGTTCACAACACTCAAACAATAGGTGCAAATCCAGAGTCAAATTGACCCACAAACATCAGAAACGTAAAAAAATTCTGTATGCATATTTCACAACACATCAGCATGTTGAAATTTTGCATGCATGTTCATGACCCTAAATGTGGAAGTCACTAAATTTCCAGAAAAAATAGATAAGTTAACTGCTATTCCCGACAACTCAAAAATCAAAAAGGGTCCAATTGACCCGGAACAGTACATTAAACCCAACGTACTATAAAAGAGATCAAAGACGGGTAAAATGACGCGATTGCTTCAGTAAATGTATTTGTTTTTGTTAAAAGCAAACAGCATTAATCGTTAATCATCACTCACCAGACATTGTGATACACACGACAAACAACATAATAAAACACTGCCAGATTCACATCTGTCTGTTTTCCTTGTTTAGCATCACTCACTGGACATTTTACTTTAAAAGTGTCATAAAACGTAAAAAAAAGAGGCGATCTAACATTATTTGCAGAAGTTTTCCTGCTGAATATTGAATGCAACAACATATGAAATCAAGCTTGCATAATAAGCAATGCACTTTATTTTAGGCTTGTTCAAATCCTGTTTAAAAGTAACCCTCGTAATTTCATATGCGGCATCCGCTATCGTATGAATAAACGTGGCAGAAAACCCTCTCCCATCCTCTTAGCCGTCCTCTTTCTTTTGTTCTCCTTCTTTATCTTGCTCATTCCATTTGTCTGTGATTACCTACGGCTGAAGAAAAGGAAAAAATGGCAGATTGTATCCATCTCTTCACCTTCACATTTGAACAAAGCCCAGCGAGAGAGCAGTGACCTTTTTACCAGATCAATCACATCCTGATTTAAGCCTCCCGGGGCGAGGCGGGGGTCCGAAGCGCCTCCTCCACCCTGGAGCCGTGGAGGTGTGCTGCGCTTCTTGATTGGAAATGCCACAAGGCCTTTGTTTTGTGGATTGAATTCTGTTTCTCTCAGGTGCATAGCTGCGACGTCAATTAACTTCTGTCGACGCTTGCGGGGAGGCACTTAGTTCACCTCTGAGCTCAACAAAGCCAGGTATACAGCATCCCGATGAGCTTTAGCTGATTTATTGATATTTCATAGAGCTGTAAGTGTTGTTTGTTAAGAGCATTTTTTTATTTTGTACTGCGGTAAAGAAACTGTGATAAAGGGCCGGAGTGCGTTTGAGAGGCAACTTGTTGATTCCGGAGAATGCATTTACTGTATACAGTAAAATGATGAAGGTGGGTAATGAATAAATAGCAAATAATAAGATTCACTCCAATATTCCACAACGGATCTACCTGCCCTATTTCTGCAAACATCCAAAAGTGTATCCATACATGCAATTCACTGCTGTGTCCAGCTAAAACCAACCCGAATGGCAGTTAAACCCCAGCAAATGTTCGTTTTCACACAGATTATGATTAGAGGAGATCTTTGCACAATTCCCTGCTGAATACTTTGTTATGAGCTCAAAACATTTTTAACCCAGTTCATGATTTGTAAACTAGTGCATTATGAAGATTAATTAATTACTAATCCTGATGAAGTAAACTTGCTCGGTAGCGTACCCGGTGCAGTATTATATTTGTATTAAGAGAGTGTCAAACACAAGTCATGATAAAAGAGCTCAAAGACCTATAGAAGCAGGATTCCTCAAAATTGTGAAGTGAAGCACTTTTCCTGATTTCGTTCAGATTTACAACCTTCTAATTAAATTTAATCTGCTAAAGCTGTAAATCATATTGGGGCAGTTTCCCGAACAGGGTTTAAGACTAGTCCTAGATTAAAATAAAGGTTAAGAGCTGTGTAAACTGGAAAAGGCTTGCACTGAGATATCTTACAATACATTATTGCCATTGTTTGGTCTTAAAATGCTCACAGATAATGCATTTTTGTAAGACACGTTTCTAAAAAAAAAAGTCCTTAAATGAACAAAAGTCTAGTCCTGGCCTAATCGAATTCCTATGCGGGAAACCGGCCCATAGACTCATCTTTTTGAGATTATCCAGTAAGAGTCGTTTGTTTTTGGAGCTGGGCTATTTTGAGATTCACTGAACGGAATCAGCTTTGTGATTGTGTGAAAGTCTGCAGTGTTTGATTTCTTATCTACACAAGACTGTATGTTGAGCTGCAGGATATTATTGTCATTAAGGATTGCGTTTTTATTTTTCCTGGTTTCCGTGACCCAGTTGGAACTGACCTTTGTCCTTATTTTTGGCTTAGTTTAACCCCTGATGTTGTTGGTTTTCCTCTGGATTCCCTCTGAACTATAAGCTCCCGTTCCAGACACAAATGAACTACCACAATCAATAACCTTACTGCTATCCCCACAGATCTCTCTAAAATTACATTTTCCCTTAATGCCAATTAATTGGCCTGATGAAATTACACTGCCTCTTCTGCTGTCGATCCGCTTCCACTTTTCCTCCTCAATCCATACCACAATTACAACGCCATGATCAGCCCTCTTTCCTGTTCTCGCTACCTGTAGCTCCTCTCTGGAGATCCTCCCTGCATCCATGAAGAAGGATTTTACCGAAAATAGATTCGCTGAGATCCGTCTCTGGGGGTCAGGTGAGACACGGTGTAGTTTACACTCTGTAGTAGCTTGAGTCTCCTGTGAGCACGAGCAAACCCCAAGAATGAACATGATCTTTCTAGCACAATTCTCATTTATTCTAGTCTAATATCTGTGTTATGGTGAACTCCAGCTTTACGTGATCGACAGTGAGTAGGCGGTCATCCTTGTGTCTTATTTAGGAGGGATTTTATGTATATTACAAACACAGTGTGTTCACTTTCCACAAACGACTATATACTGCTTCAGACTGTTTAGAACTATTAAGCACTGACCTCTTTGGATCCAGTCTTAAAGAGACACTCCTCCAGTAAGAGAGCGGGAGTGGAGATGCAGTGCGTGTACAGTGAGGCGTTTATCATGCAGGACTGGTGCTTGACATTCAGAGGACAGAGAGACATCCAGTGATATTAAACCCATAAATCTCTGTCCGTTTTACCGGAACAAATACAGCACAGAGAGTGAAATCAAGGCTGTCGGAAAGTTAGATAAATTCTGGGCAGATCGTCATCTAGCATTCAAGTCACAGTTTGGCCAGGCTGAACGGTTTGCTGGAATCGCTGATGCGTTTAGGCTTCTTGATCTTTAATATTTGATGTCTTTATTTAAGAGCCTCCAGTGCTGGCAACAACAAGGCCGTGAGTTTGATTCCTGAGGAACGCTGCCGCTGTCTCCTCTGGCTTGCTTAGTTGGGGACACCTGATTTCCAGTGATTTCCAGTCGTCTTGACTACAGAGACCGTCTCTGCATTTGATAAATAAAGTTTAATTCTGGTCATTATACATTACCATCACTCTGTTCTTCTATTTGATAATGTTCAGTGCTTTGCTACAATCTGTATTGTTAAAAGCGCTATAGAAATAAAAGTGACTGATTGATTGAACATGGATGGAGCAGGATGAGTTTATAAACCTGAGTCTATATGGATTATTATTGGTTACACTTTATTTTGAGGTGTCCTTGTTATACATTTACATACTCAGAAATATGAATTAATGGCATGTTCTTATTAAATGATTGGTTTATAGTTATTTGCATGTAATTATGCATAATTAATTGTTATTATAATAGTAAGTACGTGTAACAAGGAGACCTTCAAGGGATACAGACCTTTTTAGATAAGTGTACAAACACTGTAGTAAAACAACAATAAAAACCAACAAACATCATACAGCACAACTGTGTTTAGCTCTGATAATAACAGAAGTGTGTGTTGAGCAGTAAATCAGTATATTAGGATGATTTCTGAAGATCATGTGACACTGAAGACTGGAGGAATGATGCTGAACATCACAGAAATACATTACTGTTTAAAGGATACTGACATAGAAAACAACAACTAGTTAAAATGGTAATAATATTTCACAATAGTAGTGCTTTTACTGTGATTTTGATTCAATAAATGCAGCCTCAGTGAGCGTAAGTCAGCTTTACAGACCCCATCCTGTTTCAGTGTAACACAGTTTGATGTGGACGGAATGAAGTATTTACCTCTACCTTGGCTTCTTATCTTCATCTTTGGTTAAAGTTAACTTTGATTTTCTATAAAGCCACGGAAATTAATTTGAGATCAAACAACAATTGGCAGGCCACCCGGTGAAAACCCCTGTTCTGATCTATTAATGCTCACCCAGAAATATATATGAGCAAACATGCCACTGTTTAAAGCAGCTCATTCCTCAAGTGCTCTGAATGCCAGGTTTGGATTAAAAACAAGAGAACGAGAACAAGATCATTTCAAACAGCACATTAGTGAGAGCAGCAGGAGTCCCGTCATTAAAACACTCACAACTCATCCAGAACCTAACCAAATCCTACAGAGCAGACATTGCGTGTTAATGAATTAATTGCATTTTAAATCAAATTTTATTACATTTTAAATCATATTTTATTACATTTGAAATCAAATTAAATTGCATGGAATTTTAATGTAAAATTATATATATGTGTGACTGTATTTATTTTCCTGCTTTCAACATTGTCAGTGGTCCTACTGGATATTTGTTGATAGTGTTGACCTTTAACAGTTTATACAACTAATAAAACATATCAGCTATTATCAGTTATTATCAGTTATTACTGTTCACAAAAAATTTAATCCTAAAAGGAATTAATATATATATATATAATTATTATTATTTATTCAATTATTTATTTAGTATTATTTTAAGCCCAAACTATATAAACATATTTAAAATGAGCACAAACTGCACATTAAGGACTGGCCACCCCATGTTTATTTGAATGAATGCATTATGAAATAAGAGACAGGAGCGTACGTGAGCTGAACATGGACTGGTATTCTGCTGATTAGACTAGAGATGTGTTTTGAAGGGTAACATGAGGTTACAGCAGACCCAGAGTCTCCAGTCGGTCCAGTCTGTGATTCCAGAGCTCCAGTGTTTCTCTGCAGAGCATCTCTCTCTCTCTCTCTCGCTCGCTCGCTCACTCCCCCTCACCACTTCACCAGCCTCCTCCCCAGTGGTTACCATGACAACAGCAGCACTGCACCATTCATGGACTGTAGCTGTAGCCCCTCTCTCTCTCTCTCTCTCTCTTCTTGTCTCTATCTCTCTGGATTCTCCTCGTGGAAGGAAGACGATCTGCCAGGCTTCCTCTGGAAAGCAACTGGGCTTTAAGGTTTACCCAAGGAATGCTTGTGCCCTGACGCGGTTCCCCCGAGCCGCCTCCCGACCCCCCCTCTGCTCCACCGGAGACGAGCGTGGATGAGCTGGCCGTCGGCGAGAGGATCGCAGGGGCTGTGTGTGTCCGTGGACGGAGAGGGAGGACAGATCTACACCCGCCTGCCAGCCCAATGCGGGGTTTGGGTTGAGCATGGTGAGCGCCGAACCCCACCCTCCACACATCTCCTTACCTAACCTGGCACGCACGCACCTGAACGCTGAAGGAATGGAGGGGTGCCGCGGGAGTGTGGTATGTGTGATTCGATGCTGTCTAGACGAGGGACCTGTGCTGCGATGTTTTCAGCTTTCTCCAGTTTTTGACCCCTCGCCGTCCACCATTTCCAGGGCCGTTATGTGATTTGTTAGCTGAATCGCGCCCAGGCAGCTCGGGTTTGCGTTTGTTTGCTTGCTAGTAGAGTCTCGAGAGGCCGCTCTGTTGCTGACGGTTAGTGCAGATCGGGTGCGTGTTCAAAGCTTCAAACGCAGTTGTTGCATGCTACAGAGCATTTGGATGTTTATGGTACTGCTATGTGTTTCCAAGGTCACAGCAGAGTTTCTGTTTAATGCTGGTAGTTGAATCAAACAGGGTGTGACCTCCAGAAAGACACCATTGTGCCCTTCGAAGTGCACTTTTACGAGAGTGCCTGTTTTTAAAGTGATGGCGAGCCAGGATGTAAATTCTCATGTCTTTCTAAACCCTTGAAGTCAAAATCCAACTTTGGAACACAAAAGGAGATGTTTGGCAGAAGGTTCCAGCTGCTTGTTTCCATGAGTGTTGGTTTATGCTGCTTAAACCCTTCTGAATCGCCTTTAGTATTCAAATCAACCAATATTTGCTAACACTTTAGTAAATGGAACGGTACACGCTATTAACTAGTTGTGTATAAGCATGCCTGGTATTAACATATTGACTATTTATGAGTATCAATGAAGCGCATGTTCTGCAGGATGATATTAGTTCTACCAATACCCAACTTATGCCGTACTAACTATCATTAAGCAGCAAATGAAGAGTTTTTTGAAACAAAAGTCATTGGACCTTAAAGTAAAGCGTGAGCCAATATTCAATAAAAACCTCTTCACACACAGCGGTCAGAAACTGGCAATAGCACACAGGGCAAAAACCGAATGAAGGAAGCTTAAAAATTCAGTGCAATTCAACTGTTGTGACACTTTTGTTTATGTTTGAAATTGACATTGTTTATTTAATTAAGGCAACCACAGATTTCTTGTTGAAACGATCAGTTAGCAACATAATAAACTACTCATATCTGTTTAGTTTTCTGGGCTACTTGAAATATTAGTTACTGAAGGCCTTTGGAAGTAAAGATATGTGACGTATGCAGTAGATTTACTGCTGGAAGGAAGTAGTTTTAGACACATACTAACCTCAGGAACATACGAATCTAAAAAGAGCTCTCAACGTCTCAACACAGCTAATAACTAGCAATAATTGCAAAAGACAGCAAAGCAGTAGAAGCAAGCACGTGCTGCAGTGCATGCTGGGAATGTTGTTCAGTTTGTTTTGTAATGGTGTTTGACTGGTTGGAGCCATAGTTTGGATCTGTCGCTCTAGCATGGGCGTTTATGCAGTTCCAAGCAATGCATGTATTTGTTAGGGACTGTTGTTTAATTGACCGGGAGCTCATGGTTTTTCCTTCAGTACCAGTATTAGTTTTGATGGCAGCATCACTGTTTGTTCTGTGTGGCATCTCTGTGGTCTGGTACTAAATGTGATTCACTCTCCGTCTCTGTCCCCTCTTTACCTTTAGAGGATCTCTGGGTCTGAAGTGTTCAGCATTGCTGTCGTTTAGCTGAAGTTGCCCAGGCGATGTGTTAACACAATCAGTAGGAGGCTGGCGCCCAGTGTTTTCAGTCACGTTTAGCTCAAATAGAGGGGTTTTTTTTTCTGAAAAGAAACACTGAAGCTCTTTTCCAGAACCTACTGAGCTATCTCGCTGCCTACATAGACAGCTTCCTTTTAAGGCAGCATCCTAACTATGAGGCAATCATGCTCTACATGGAAAACCTAGTGCATGTAGAATGTTTTCTAAAGCACTATACTTGCTCTACACTGTCTATGTAGAGTGCTCTAAATCATAAGTGCTTAATGTGAAACACTCTTCACAGAGAGTGTTCCAAATCATGAAGAGCGTTCTAAATGACAAGTTTTTATTATGGAATACTCTGTAGACAGCATAGTGTAGGTAGAGTGCTCTAAATTATAAGTGCTCGATGTGAAGCATTTTTCACAAACGGTGAATAGAAAGTATAGCAGTTCAAATCATACATACAGAGTGTTCTAAATAGCCTGCTACTGATTTGGAACGCTCTACGTAGACTGCATAGTGGATTTAGAAGGTTTTGAACACTCTACATTGACAGTGTGGTGAATGTGACTGGTTCCATACTGCATAGTGTTCCAAATCATGTGTTGTGTTCTAAATTATAATTGCTTGATTTGGAACACTCTACATAAACAACCAAGTGCGTGTACAGGGTTCCAAATCACATAACGTGTTCTGAATAAGTAAGAAGGGTTCATTTGGATGGCTCTACATACTGTAGACAGCATCTCTACACACAGCACAGGTAGTGCTCTGCATGAGAGACTCAGTAGAGTTGAATGATAGGTTTATACTAATTTTATAGCAATTTTCTCAGAGCTCACTGCAGTGCATTGTGGGATTGGCTTCCCTGCGAAGAATACATTCATCGCTCCCTCACACTTTGGCTAAAACAAGATCTCTTGCGCGTCAGCATCATTACGATCAGCTTTCAGCATCAGCGATGGCTTAAAATGCCTCCGTAGGCAGCTGACGAGGGTTTGGAACAGAGAAAGAGGGAGCCGAGGATTAAAAAGGTTCCCTGAAAACAGACGCAGAGAAACAGAGATGGAGAAGGTGGGAGAAATGGACTGAAAAGAGAGACTGAGTGGGAGCAAGAGAAGGACAGCGAGAGAGAGAGGGAGAGAGGGAGGGAGAATTCTGCAGTGTGCCATTAATAGTCTGGATAATGATTTGCTTACAAAACAGAGCCGTGGGATTAACAGTGTGTTGGATCAGCTTCCAGCGGCCAGCATACGTGTGCGTTTACGTCCAGAGATGTACTTCTATACACTGTAGATGGATTTGACTGAAGCCGATGCCAGTACAGATATCTAGAGAGCCTGCTGGCTGATGAAATTCAATGATAGCATATGCAACGCACACATAATTGAATTTAAATAAGCACACAGCTCTCGATAAACTTCAGAAGCGACCCAGCGGCCAGATTTGGCACAGATATCCTTTAATGTAAAGGAATTAAAGAAGGATTTAAAGAGATTTAAAAAAGGAAAAGAGTACATAAGCTATGATCTACTGTAAAATGAAAAAGGTGCCGTTTCCAGCTCTCCGGTGTCAGTAAAACACAGCTCCTGGTACAGTACCTCAAAACACGTTTTTTGAGATATGCATCTCATAAGCAGCTCGTATGTCTGTGTTTCTTCGCTGTAGTAGACTTGCTCAGTAGCGCACCCGGTATTTTCCAGTGATGCAGAGTTAAAGGTAATGCAGTTAAACATTTTGCTGTTATTTGCAAATGTTTTTATTTTAAAATGTGCATGGAACCAGTCTTTATCATATGAACATATAGTTTTGTGTGTCAAATACGAAACACATAAAACGAATCATGTCAATTATAAAAGCTGAATACCTTTTTATTTTTTTTAAATACAGCACTGGATATCATTATTGGTTTGATGTTTAGCTACAGTACCTCATAAACCTGCTTCCTCAACTGAATAAAATATTCAAAAGGTACTATTTCACAACGCTTTCAAACTGAAATGGCGAACACGCACAAACGATCAGCCAGCTGTGTCCAATCTCCTCATTACCTTATAAGATCCTGAGACCTGATCAGGGACCCGACAGGGCTCTGAGCATCACTCAACCCCCTGCCGGGTTCCCTGCCTGTTCCCCGGACAGTCGCCGAACTACAGAGGAAGTGTGAACTAGTGAAATGACCAGCTCTGAAGTGAATCACAACATGATAAACTCTGATTTGAAGGAAACAAGTATTTGAAAATCACACAAAAAAGGCACATTTATGGTAAGACCATCATTTTATTACAAATGTCAGAGAAATATAAAAGTGTTGCTTGGAAGATGTGTTTATGGAGAGAACATATTGTACATTCACAGCAAAGTACACATGTTTCTAACAGTCTGATGTCCGGGAGATTCACTTGATTACATCATTTGCAGTAGAGGGGGCGGGGTTTCCCTGTTCTGATTCTCTGATTGGTGGATCATGGGTAATGTAGTTTCTCTGGGAATTCCTCTGATTATTTAAAAAAGTGAGATACAAGTGAGACATTTTATTCATTCATTTATTGTTTTGTTCCTTTGGTTTAAACAGTTTTCAGTGTGCTTTGAATGGAATATAAAATAGTCTGAAAGTGGTGTTTTTTTTTGTAAGATCTTTTGTTGATCTTTTTACTAGTTTTCTTTTCTTTTCTTTTTTTTTTTGCCTCGAAATACAGACATCTGATAGACAAGGGATATCAGCTACTAAGCTATGCTTTATTTATTTGATTTTTGAACATTTTATTTGCATTATTTGAGTGTTGCAGGAGTTTTTATTTGCTGTTGATAAAACTTAAAAATAGTCTACTGCAAGTGATCATAAGTTGGCTTTATTTGACTTTTTTGAGGGAAAATTGTATTTATCTCTGTATTAACGATTTTTCAGTGGGTTTTGATTCAAGTGTTTGAAGGAAGTAGTGTTGGGAGAGGAAAGAGCTCTTCTCTCAGGATCTCCCCTCACGCTCATCAATATTTCATCTCCTGCTCAAATTAGTCAATCACATATAGGCTTCAAGATCACTGAAATATTGAACAATATTTAACAGGAGATTGAAAATAGTTAAGATACACGTCTGACTGACGGAGCCGTGACACATGAATCATTATAAACACAGTATTCATGTTTATATGAGCTTAGTGTTCGTTAGCATGACTGAGATGGATTTCTATTAATATTATCACTTCATTTTGATTTTAGTTTTATTATTATGTTTGTGTTTTTCCCCCTTAATTTGTATAGTTTTCATTCATTTTTATTTTAGCTTATTTATTTTAATACATCAAAGTAAATTGACTGAAGATATTAAAATGTTGTCTTTGGCAACTAGCTGATATGAAATATTACTTTATGTTCCTCTTTTTTGTTTTAGTCACAGTCTTAGTGAATTTACTGTGTGCTTTTGTTTCATTTCAGTATTTAATTTGTTTTGTTTTGTTTTAGTGTAATTGTAGTCTGTAAAGTTAAATGACAAATATTGCCATAGCAATTAGCTAAATATAATATTTTAATTTGTTTTTGTATTTTTGGGGTGTCATTTTAAATGTTTATGTACATTTTTTACAATTATTTTATTATAAAGTTAAACTAAACAAAAACTAGCTGAACTTATTTTTATTAAAGCTCATATTTATTTGATTTTAAGTAACAAAAACATAAAACACTATGAGGCATAATATATTTCTAGATATTTTTAAAACGTCCATGCAATCGTTTACAAGCTAGACGTGAAACGCTGACATCAGAGTTGAATCCTGCTGTATATTCTGAAGCTGCTCTTTCTCTCAGTGACAGGATAGAAATGTGTTTGATAAGTGAAAGATCTGGCGCTTGGTGAGTCTATCCGAGCGTGATGGAGGCTCAGATGTAATGGATGCTTCAGTGTTTATCTGGAGAATGTGCTCAAGACCTGCTGGAGCTCCTGTCCTCCTCCCCCGGTTACCATGGTGATGTGGGCCGCACAGTCATGTGACGCGCGTGTGTGTGTGCTTATTTATGCTACACTGTACATTGCTATGCTACAAGAATAGCAAAACCTGAATTTTCTGACATTGTGATCGGTGGAAGAAAAGATGAAAAATGATTTTAATCTGAAAGTGTAAGAAAGCAAACAGGTGTTCTGTGAGGGTCAGGGTTAAGAGATAGAAAATATTGTTTGGTCAGAGTAAAAGTCTCTGGAAAGTCCCACAATTCCCAGAAACAAACGTGTGTGTGTGTGTGTGTGTGTGTGTGTGTTACATCATTATCATTATTAATATTATTTCTTAGTCATTGTTTTTGTTTTATTAATACAGTACTGAAATATAAAATATAAACATTATTATAGTAATATTATTAGTAGTAGTACTTTTTATGTAAAAAAGGCAAACAAATCATCATTGATAAAGTAAGTCTTATAATATCTATTTCTTTAACCCTCTGCGGGACAAATAAGAATGATTTAAATCCTTCTGATATTCATGATGTCGCTTAAATTTGTTTTTGTAATTTTGTGTCTTTATTTTTATCTGATAAAGCCACTAAATATCATTTGAGCATCTGTGATTCACACATTAATACACACTCCTCTTTAATATCGTCTCTGTCTGCTCGAGTCACTCTCTGAAAGATGTGTTCAGTCGTGTCTGAGCAGCGATCAGTGCTGAGTTCTGATGTTATTAGCTCATTAACAGACGCAGAGTGTGTCCTTCGTAGGACTGGGATATCTGAAAGGTCCATCATCCACACTATGATTGATTCCCTGTGTCCCTCGTTACACTGTGTTTAAAAGCCTCAGTCTCAGATGGTTTTCTGATCAGTGCACTAGTACACAGCCGTGACGCAGTTACAGAACAATGTAAATAAATCTAGAAGTATGATGAATATCCTCTCAGCTCTGACTGTACTGCACACCGCACATATTTGACTTGGGGTTTGGTGATCGACAGAAATACATGTGAATGACTTGGTTTGTGTTGTTTGAGAAGTATCTGACAGGAATGTAAAACATCATCTGTTTGTCTGTCAGATGCACTTATAACACACACACACACACACACACACACTGACCTGGAGTGAACTTGAGCAGCTGTAGTCTAGCTCTCTCAGCAGATGTTGTATCTGAATGAAGTTTTAGACACGCTCTACTGAAGCCCGTCAAGGATTTGCTTTGTTAGGAGTGTGTGTGTGTGTGTGTTTGTCGTACATTAACCTGAAGCGCACAAAACACACATAATTGTTTCTGGTGACAGTGATCCTCTCTTTGAAGAGCAATAGATTCATGAATTCGTGCTTCAGCTCGTCAGAGTTCACCGTGATCAAAGAAAAAGACGATTTATCTTGCAGCTTATTTTAGGAATCATAGTAGCTGTAATGCGGCATGACATTTATTACCTTGCAAAGCTTGTAAAGTAAAATGTGTTCGGTGTAACAACAGCTGATGCCATCACACAGCGCTGTTTTCTTCATTGGACATTAATCATTCAAATCCATATGCACTGATTTTACAATTCTTACAGATATCAATAAGCCTGAGACTTTACGCTAACACTGAATTTTATGGTTTCACTTATTATCGTGCATATTACTAGAATATTAGTCATTTATTAATATGTGCTAATTAAGCACATATTAATGCCTTTTTCTACATTCCTAACCCTACCCAATAACTAAACTTAACAACTACTGCGCTAGCTATTAATAAGCAGCAAATTAAGAGTTTATTGAAGAGTTTACACTTTAGTTTGGGGTCTTAATGAACTATTAGCTATGACTCGTGCATCAATAAACTCTGAATTTGCTGATTATTGAGGGATAAATTGCTCATGCTGAATAAAGCATTAATATATGTTTTATAAGTTAAATGAGCCAGTACACAAATAGTATGCATGCTGGTAAGCAAATAGTTAATAGTGAGAAGTGGACACTAAACTAAAGTGTTATCAAAACTAAAAAAATAAAGAAAAAAGCTAAATATGATTTAAATGCTAAAATGGTTAGCGTTTTAAAGTGAGAAACATGTAAAAAAAAAAAAAGATGTAAAAATGTATTTTTCAAGATGTACTGTGATGGAGAAGATGATTTAAAAATAGAGGAAGTAAACATAAGATGACAGAAGATCCATCTAATCCAGTCTCCAGTGAAGAAGTCCATCTTCTGTCATCTCTTTTATCAAAATCCAGACGTGTATTAGTTTAGAGCTTCTTGTTAACGCTGCTTGATCTGTGTAATAAAAATGTGTCAGGGTTCACGTATTGAACCTGTGGTTTTGGCTCCACTCAGTGGACATTTCTCTTTGAAACGGCTGTGAAACGTGCAGTCAGAAATAATTAAAAAAACAGTGTTGCACAAAAAGTGCAAAGAGGTACTTATTTTGATGAGACCAGGTTGGTTTGAACTCCAGTCAGGACGAGTGTCCTCAGAAGAGCGTCGGTCAGTGTGTGTGTGAATGCTTCACATTTCAGATGCTTGGTGTCCTGTGCATCTGAAGCTCTCGGGGAAGGTGCTTACAGTTTCTCATTGCATCCGACATATCGTTACAGAACACCTGGAGCACAAAACCTATCACGAGGGACACTGAGGTTTGTACATTATTCATTTAAATATCTTTCCACTGGTGTCTGGTGTGTTAGGAGAGGACAATCTCTGGCTGAGAAAACTGAATCTGAGAGTAAATAAAACTATGAAGAAAATAGCCTTTAAAGTTGGACAAATAACAACTCTACAGCTATTAGCAATGCATATTACTAATCAAAAATGTTGACATATTTATGGTAGAAAATGTGCAAAATATCTTTATGAAATATGATCTTTATTTAATATCCTAATAAACTGCAGCTTAAAAGAAAAATCCATACAATGTATTGTTGCCTATTTGCTACAAATATACCTTTGCTGCCGATGCCTGCTGCTGAGCTCCAGAGACTCATATTGAGAGGTTTAAATGTTTGGAACTATTCCTTTGTGAAAGAGAAGTGTGCTTGGGCTTGTAATATACTTCAGATATTAAAAGTGGATTTTTGAGAAAAAAAGGGTAATTTTCTTTAAAGTAGGTTATACATTTTCAGTTGTTATGTTTTAATAATCTCTTGCCATGCTTTATAGCAGCACTCTTATTTTGATATTTTGACTAACATACTAAAATATGTGATTATGGCTTTAACGGTTAAATATCTTTTGATATTATGTTCAAAATGTAATATGTTTAAATGCCCTCAGATGCAACTTCATGGCATTAGTGTGTAGATGCAGATATGGTTAAATGTTCATTCATATTCATATTTTACTGAGAAAATCTAGATGTTTAATGTTTGAGTTAATTGAATAAAAAAGATGCTCTGATTAAATTAGTTTGTACAGCATACCTTACAATATTTGCATCTTATTGCATATGGATCTTTAGCCCATATTGACAATATTGAGCCAGATTGACAAGATAGCAGTCTCCAGAGGCATTCTTGATTATAATTACGTTCCTTTAGTCTTGTTTAGTGTAACGTACCAAACAGGGGCGAGTGGATCCATTGACGGTTTTTATTCAAGGTCGACAGGCAAGGTCAGAAACACAAAATCAGAGAAAAGCAGAATCCAGAATCCTAAACAGTACCAGGCAGATGTCGGGGCAGGCAGCAAACAATCGATAACCATGGATAACAGTCCAAAATCACACACATGAAAACAAGACACGGAAAGGAAACACTCAGAAATGTAACCAGGGGAATACAAGACTTCGCAATGTGGTGAAAGTGAGTGTGACTTAAATAGTCCTCCTGGTAGGAAACAGGTGTGTGTGTGCAATCAGTGCAAACTGATGGGCATGGGGTGTTATGGGAGTTGGAGTATCTGAGTCTGTAGAGTTCTGGATGGAGTGCCCTCTGGAGGAGCTTGTGGGCACTTCAGCTGGCGATCATGACATAGCCCAAGGAGTGGCTTCCAGACAGAGACTGCCAGGGTGGAGCAGGCTAGACTGGAACAGAGAGTACAGAAAGGTTAACAACAGCCTCTGTGGCCGAGACAGTACAGGCTGCAAGTTCATAGAACAGGACAGTCTGAGTGTGCCGAAGTGGTCTTCATATCCGTGACCGGGCAGACAAGACAGGACAAGGAATCAGAAACAACTTCCATAGCTTTGCAAGGGTTCAAAAGTGGCCCTTCCGGCCGTGACGGGTTAGAACGAGGGTTTGATGGCCCCTGTGGCCATGACAGGGCATGACAAGAACTCAGAAATGGCTTCCATAGCCGTAGCAGGGCAAGGCGGGAGTACTATGGCAGCCCATATGGCCGTGACAGTGCAGGACTGGAGTTCAATGGCCTCCGTTGCCAGGACTAGGCTGGACGAGAGCTCATGGGCGGCTTCCATAGCCATAGCAGAGCAAGGCGAGGGTTCTTTTGCCTCCGAGTGATTTATGAAGCGCACTGACGCCCCTGGGGGTTGTGTAGCCACCGGTGGAACCCCCAGAGAATCTACGGCATGAGCGGACACCTCTGGTGGTTCAGGGGCAGACTTGGGAGCAGATGAGGTCTCTAGTGTGTCAGCCTTCTTGCGCGGTGGCTCCGGATTGTCAGTATATACAGTATGTGATCAACTGTGGCTCGACTTGACTTCTGACTGGCAGCTGTGACACAACAGGGCACTGTAGCATCTGCCATTTTGTGAGTGTTGGAAACACAACTTAACTCTGATTTCTAGTCGTGACTCTTTTGGAAGTACTTTCACAACGACACACAGCGTCTCCAGAACATGGCGCCCGCAGCAACACTACAGACAGAATAATAGCTCCGCCTTCTTTCTTTGTGGAAACATTTGGGCGGAGTTTAATAAACAATATATTTGATATTAATATCAGTGTTTGTCCAGTATTTTGTGTTTGTGGTATAGCACAGTCTCTTGTATCTCATTGCATAAGAATGGATTGTTGGTCAAAAATCAGATCACATAATTAAATAATGGAGCAGAAATTAAATGAAGTGAATGTATCTGTGCCTTTTACACAGTCCTGTTCTGCTCAGACCTTGACCTGTGACCTTTCTCTGTTATCAAAGATCCGGTTTTGAGTGAGCATCTGTGTGTGTATTTATTTAAAAAAAATAATGTATAAAATGCATTACATTATAAATATGTGTTATATTGCTGTAGAATTCAGTTGCATAATTTTATTTGTTTTAATGTTTAATTTTTTCCCTTGGTTTTAATAATGATAATGATAGTAATATTAGTATTCAATATTTACCAATTGTCTCCACAAAGACATGAATAGCAGTAAATGTTGATCTTGTAGGACATGTGTTAGGTCTCCATGAGGAAACAAGCTTATAAATCACACAGAATGAAGTGTTTTGAGAATCTAAAAGTGT
>JAUMHG010000054.1:2120237-2131687 GCA_032359395.1 Enteromius anoplus | reverse complement strand
CAGTCTGTACAGTAGAAACACCATTACACCTATGAAGAGAGAGACCCCAGAAAACATGGAGACACTACATGAGTGTGAGTGTGTGTGTGTGTGTGTGTGTGTGTGTGTGGCTGTTCTGCAGCATCACCAGACCTGCCTCCACTGCTGTGGGAAGAACTGACACTCTTCAGATGGATGAGAGGGAATTCATTCATTAACCACTCTTCCTCACATCCCTACTGACGCACATCATCTGTGTTTATTTTATCACCTGATGAAGTAATTATGTAAATCAGGGAATAGTACCAATGCCAAAAAGGTGGTAGCTGTGGCATGCTTGGTGCTCTAGACTAGATAAAACATTGATGATTAAATAATGTAGGTATATTCTTCTATGAAATATTATAAATATTATATATATATATATACAAACGTGATCAGAATCGTTGGAACCTTTGGACAATATGATCAAGGAGGGCTGTGGAAATTAATCTGCATTGTTAATCCTTTTGATCTTTTATTTTAAAAACCACAAAAATGTAAATTGGATTAAAGGGGGGAAATATCATTACCAAATAAATGTTATTTTTTCTAAAACACATCAGCTACAATTAACAGCACTTTTACAGACCCTTCAGATCCAGCTCCATGTTGGTGCTGCTTCTCTTCAGTTCACCTCTCTCATCTTCTACAGGGCTCAGGTCAGAGGACTGGAATGAGAAGCTTGCTTTTGTGCTCAGTGGGCCATTTTTGTGTTGATTTTGTTGTTTGGATTATTGTATTGTTGGAAGATCCATGGCCCATTCTAAGATTTCTAACAGAGACAGTGAATTATTGATCTTTTATCTGTTGGTAGAATCCGCTATGCCATGTGTCTAAACAAGACGTCCAGGACCTCCAGCAGAAATATACTGTAGGCCCACAACATCAAAAACACAGCATTATATTTGGTTGTACACACCCCTGCCCACCAGGCAACGGACGTCTATATTGAACATCATATTGACATTGGACATGACAGACGTTGCATTTTGGTTGAAAATGAAAATCCGGTCAGTATTTGACATAAAGAGCTGCGTTTTTAGTTTGATCTGATCACAGAAGCCAGTCCCATTTGAAGTTCCAGTCGTGTCTGACAACTGAACATGCTGGAGATGGGTGTTAGATAAACTAGGAGAATTTAGCTCGAAACCCTCCCAAACAACATGTGCTGATGTAGAGGATGTAAGGCGTGTGAGGACGTGTGTTGTTCAGTTCTCTGTCATGGCTCTCAGTCTCTGATGAATCTGTGGAGTGTTTCTTCTGTCAGACTCTCCTGTGTCGTAGCGCTAGCTGCTCCTGCTGTGCAGGAAAAGAGCGCAAAAACCCTAGAGAGAGACGACATGCTGCTGCAAAACTACAGCCAGCCTTCCTGCTGCATCGCCTGTTCCCATAGCAACCATCTGTCTCCTCCACAGCACAGGAATGTGAGGAGGAGGAGGAGGAGGAGGAGGTGCTTTATGGTTTCTTCGGGCACCTGTATGGCCTTTCTCTCACAGGGAATTTCAGCCGGCCTTTCTCATTATTATATGTCATCACATCCTGCTCATTTCAGTTCCTTTACAGGGAGATGTTTTAATACTGCCAGCTTCAAAACAATGCTGAAGTCGATCGGTTCGATTCATTTGAAGCTGTCTATAAACATTTCTGATTTGTGTCACAGAGCTGAAAAGCTTACATTACACATTGAAATGGTTGGGCTGCTTTATATTTTTGTGGAAGCTTGTCATACATTTAACTTTTCAAGATTTACAGAGGAATAGAAAGTTCAAAGGAACTGCCAGAAATATTATAAATATTATAAATGTCTTTACTCTCAGGTTTAGTCAGTTCAGTATTACTGTGATTAACTAAAACCAAAATCATAAAAAATGAACTAATAAAGATTCATTGAAATAAAATAAGAATTAATATTTATTTGTTATATTTCAAAGCAGCATTTCTCATTTTAATGTAAATGTTTAAAACGGATATAATTGTACCTGGATTATATAAAACATAAAAAACTGCTAAAAATGATTAAAAACAACAACAAAATTGCTAAAATTCAACTGAGATTTAAATAAAAGATCAAATAAAAACTGACTAAAATATGAATGAAAACTCTAACCGTATCTTAGTAGTGTCTAACAGTAATAAAACCTCATAAAAAAATGCACAGGATCAGTTTAATGCATCTTTATAGAATAAAAATGATCACTTATTTTGTTAAAAAAACAAAAACTTATGCCAAATGCATATTATGTGTTATAAATACATGTTTAAAACTGTATCAAAACCAACATGCATGTAAAACAACGTCATTGATCATCACCAGGACTGAAGCGTCTGAGAATACTGAATATCATATTTGCTCTGTTCCTTGACAAACAGATTCAGCTGTGCTGTATTTTAAGTGGCGTTTTGAATCTCCTTGGCAACGGAGACAGAATCAGCTCTCTGATGCAGAGATCCAGAGACATTGATGAAGATAGTCTGATTTCACAAAGCACTCGTGGCTAAGGATCTCACCTGAGGAGAAGTTTGTCAGATGTTCGTCACAGAGAGTGTTTTCTTCTATAGATAGCAGCTCGGAGCGTGGGTGCTGGGACACTCTATGTATAGCACTTCCAGCTCTGACATTCTCCCTGAAACCTGCGCGCACACACACACACACACAGCGCTGGGTTTATATAAGCAGCAGATCCAGAGCTGGTCTGATCAGGTCTGACCGGTTCAGTACAGGGTTTTCACAGTAAGTGCTCTTTCACTACTGTAGCTCTTGCCGTGAGGACATGAACGCACAGCTTTGTGTTTGGGAATGCAGTGGGGGTATTTTTATCCGCTGCAGGAGTGTTAATACGACAGGATTGTGAGGGTGTGTCTGGAGACAGGTTTGATGTTGACTCGAGGTCAGCTGCTCAAGCTTTGAGATGCTATCAGATCATGCCTGTGTGTTATTGCTGTGGGCTCATTGGGGAAAGCCGTCGGTCCGGTTATGTGTGTGTGTGTGTGTGTGTGAACAGACAGGGAAACTGTTGGATTCCTTGTAAAAGCAATGCGTCGAACTGTTTGTGGTTCCTGAGAAAACATCTCAGTCATGTCTCACACTATCAGAGGCTCAAAGCGTGTCAGATACTTCAACTTAAAGGTTATCTTTAAACTCTTCTCAAATATGGTTATATGATCTATATCACTTTAGATTTGTAGCTCTGTTCTTGCTTTGTACTTTATAATACTTTTTTACATACATCTTCTATAGATTGTTAAATTGGCCCATCTAAGCAGATTTTAAATAACATATTTTCTTCCATTGTGATAATAATAATAAAAAAATAAGATTAAGTATAATAATAATAATAATAATAATAATTATTATTATTATTATTATTATTATTTTAATACTACTAACACATTGCAAATAAACAAACAATACATATTTTAAAAATATTAATGATAAATAAGTTGTAAAAGAATAATAATTGTAAGGAAAATACCCATTGGTTAATATTTTAACTATAGTTTTACTGTATGTTATGCAATAATTGTTGTTGTTTATTGCTACAGATTGTTATATTGATCTGTTTAAATTGTTTGTCATAAATATTATCCTTCCTTTTTTAACAAACAGTCAAGATAATAATACAAATATAACAAAAACCAAAGATAAAATAAATATTATAATATTATTAAATATTAATGGTAAAATAAATACCAACAGTAAGGAAACTTGGTTTATTTTAATGACAGTGTAAGAAGTGCCCTTTCTTTCTGGAAAGTAGCTGAAATTGAAAGGATTTTGGTTTAAATGATAATTCCTTTCAATCAAATAAAATAAAATTTTCACAGGATGGAGAAGTGTATTGATTATTGTATGCTAAACTTTTGTTGTTGTCTCATTTGTATCCACTTTAATTTCTTGCGAGCATTTGATTAGGAACTTGTATGACAAAGTTTGTTGTTGTGTTTAGTCCTGTTGTAATCCGTGTATAAACACACATACAGACGTGTAGAGCAGCAGGACACGGATCTTCAGAGCTTCCTCTCATTACTGTGTTGTGTCCTGATCTTTACTCAATGCTGTATTGTTTTGCGGGGCAGGACTGTCCACCCTGACCTTCCCAAAACAGCTGAATGTTTGACGGAGGACTCATTAAGAACACACCCAGCACACACACTCTCTCTCTCTCTCTGTCTCACACACACACACACACACACACACACACAGACGCAGAGGTAGTCTGACCAGACACGGGGCTCATGTGTGTGTTGTTGAAGGAATGGAGTGTCGGGGAACAGGTGTGTAGTGGTTTGTTGTTTCTTCTCGGTGCTAAACTCCTCTCTGGTTGTGTTTGTTGTGTTTTGTTAGCGTGACTTAACTTGTCTCAGGGTGCTCAATCACTCAGCTTTTGCTTCAGGACTTCAGTTGTTTCACTGAGACGTCTGATTTCTGACTGAATGAGCTGCGTTTGAAGCACAGACGTGATGCAGGCTACTGTATGTCAGGATGTAACATGAATATAATAATGAAGTAGAAGTAACAGTATTGTGATTTGACTTACTGTCAAACATTTTTGAAGATTTGTTGTTTTTTTTTAAGAATTTTCTTGATCCAAAGCAAAAGCGGCAATATTGTCAACACAATTTCAAATCCTACTGAGTCTTTAAAATTTCATACTCCTTCTACTCAGCTATGTGAGGATTTTATGTTCTTTTTTCATAAGAAAATTGAATTAATCCACCAACAAATGGCCCCTAAATGCTCTGATTTTCATATTTCCTCAGGTCAGTTGTCAGGGTCTAGTTCTATTTTTTCTACTATCGTACTGCCAACTGAGGAAGAAGTTTGCTCTATTATTCAAAATAGGAAATCTGCTACATACCAACTGGACCCATTACCGTCTCACTTAGTTCCTTTTCTATCTTCTCTGATTAAACACATCATGCATGCATCTCTTCTTTCTGGTACTGTTCCCTCTAGTTTTAAAACTGCAGTTATAACACCAATTCTTAAGAAACCAGGGTAAATTTGAAAACTATCGCCCTATTTCCAATCTGCCATTTCTGTCTAAAACTCTTGAAAGGATTGTCACTTCCCAGCTCCGCGGTTACCTTTCTAGTAATGGTTTATTTGAAATATTCCAATCGGGGGTTCGCTCTCAACATTGAGACTGCATTTGTAAAAATTTCAAATGACTTACTACTGGCTGCTGATTCTGGATTTTTTAAATTATTCTTTAAATCCTTGATCTTAGCGCTGCTTTTGATACTGTCTCTCACAGCATACTATTAAACAGATTGGAAACTATTGGGATCACTGGGACAGCCCTTTCTTGGTTTCATTTTTATTTTTCAGATTGCACACAATTTGTCCAAATTAAAAAATGTAAATCTACCACCTCTCCTGTTGTCACTGGTGTCCCACAGGGCTCTGTTTTGGGACTTCTCTTATTTCTTATCTATCTTCTCCCAATCGGGCCATTTTTATAAACAATGGAATTCAATTCCATTGTTACGCAGGCGATACCCAACTTTATCGTTTCTCTAATCCTTCCACGCAGTCTTTACCTTCTGCCCTTGTTGTGCCTTTTCAAGGAATTTTCTCAAGTTAAATAATAGTAAAACTGAAACCCTTCTGCGAAAGGCTAACATCTCCTCTGTTTTAATTAATAGTCTTAATGTTCCTCTATCTAATCAGGTTAAAAGCCTAGGAGTTATCTTTGACCAAACCTTGTCATTTGAAGCCCATATTAATGGTGTCACTCGTTCTGCATTTTTCCATATCAGGAACATCAATCGGATACGTCCTGCCTTGTCAGTTAAGAGTACGGCTATTCTCATGCATGCTCTTGTAACTTCAAGAATCGATTATTGCAACGCCTTATTCTATGGGCTTCCCTCAAAAGTACTCCATAAATTGCAACTGGTACCAAATGCTGCCGCACGGGTTATTTCTAAAACCCCTAGATTCCAACACATCACTCCCTATTTACAAAATTTGCATTGGCTACCTGTTAAATACCGTGTTGAGTTTAAACTATTACTTTTAACTTACAAAACACTCAACAACCTGGCACCCTCATATCTTTCGGACTTTCTTAACATTCTCCGTCACGCAACTTAAGGTCTGCTTCTGCAGTTACACTTGTTCTTCCACGTACACGGACAGTTTCTATGGGTTCTTGAGCTTTTGGCTACGTGGCACCTTTTCTATGGAACAGACTTCCTGTCGAGGTTCACAACAGTTCTAGTCTTTCAGTTTTTAAATCTCATCTAAAACTTGTTTGTTTAGACAGGCTTTTATGTAATTTTCTGTTGTCTTATGTCTATTTCTGAAGATCATGCGACACTGAAGACGGGAGTAATGATGCTGAACATCACAGAAATACACTTGAAAATAGATTCACACAGAACACAGCTGATTTAAACAGTAACAGAAATATTTCACGACATTACTGTTTTTACTGTATTTTTAATCATAAAGGGACTTTAAGAATCTCTCAGAATGCAGGTCTTTTAGTGGTGTGTGTTCCTGACAGTGGATGTGAGCTGAGTCTCGTCTCTCTGTCACACAGCAGCTCCACAGAAAGAGTTCGGGCTGATTTTATGGCACAGAGAACATTGAGAAACTGATGGGATCCGAGGGCGAGCTGTCATTTCAGATCTGTGGGGAATCACTTACCATAATCATGATAGAGTCCATAATGAACTTGTTCTGTTGTGGTGCACTGGTTAATAAAAGCTCTGTCTCTGTCTCTTCAGGGGGGTTAGGTCCGGATCTCGACCCCCCTCCTTCAGTGGACGAGGCAGCGAACACGTTGATGACTCGTCTTGGCTTCTTACTCGGAGAAAAAGCGAGCGAGGGCTCTCCAGGGCCGCAGTACAGCATGGATGAGCCTGATGACGCACAGGTGAGTTATTCCTTCTGCTAAAAATACACCTCCTTAAGATGTAGAAGACATCAGAGAGGCCCAGTCTCACCCGCTTCACCGTAACACTTTACATAACGCAACATGCTAAGAAAAGTCTTTTTTGAAGGTTTAATTTATTGTGAAGTTATTTGACTAAACACATTTTGTAATGTCCAGATGTTTTAATGCTTTCCAGAGTTTCTGTGATTCTTATCGTGCTGTAAAACAGTGCAGTTTGTACTAATACAATATATCATACCACTACAGGGTGTTTTACTGATAGCTTTGGCCTATTTTTGAATAAGACTTATAATCTCTAAATTGTAAGTGCATTTGTCAGAGTTTTACAGGACATGTCTGCAAATGACTTAATGGTTTAACTATAATACAGATATTCTTTAAAACCTAGTTACTGAGTCAGTAAAGCAGCCAGTGCTATTAGAATGATTTTGATATTTTAATGAGACATTTTGCATGTGACACACACTAAACAAATCACAGAGAACCAAATCTGCAAATCATGTGCATTTAGCTACTGTTCAAATTGTGCTTCACAAATCTGGTGGAAACAAGACATGATTCAGAGGAATGTAATTTTAGAATTGTGTGTGTGTATATAAATATATACTATAGAAAAACAAAATCTTGGTGTTAAAGTGGTTCAAAAACTGTAATAAATTTAAGTTCCTCCCAGAACAAAACACATTTATTTCTCATAAATCACAAAAGAAGGTTCACATAAAATGAAAGTAAATTGTTTTCTGGTGCTGTCAAGCTTGTCCTATAACCCTGAAGTCAACTTTGAGGTTGTAGTTTTTTAACATGGAAAATAAAACAAAGTCATTTATATTATTATTATAGAGTAATTATATTCATCGTTATGATAATATTTTTGGTAGATAGGAGATTCATTGTCATGAAAATGATGTTATATGATGCAGAAAAAAGAACTTTTGACATTTTCAAAGTAAAAGCTGTAGTTCTTTGAGGTTTTAGAGAAGATCTTTCCCTCCTGCAGAGAAGACGACACATATGGCATTCAGATGAGTTTACCTCTGTTGATGCAGCAGTTTCCAGAATATTTTTCCTCAGGTTTGCATGTGATCCTGAGAATGATCTGAACAACAGCAATGCAGTGTTGAATAACTGTAGAGAGAGAGAGTGTGTGTGTGTGTGATGATGGTGGTAATGATGGTAAGAGCTCAGGTGTTTGTGTGCAGGGTTTGGGAGTGAGCGGGAGGATGAGTCCGTGCTCCACCCTGACCAGCAGCACTGCCTCGCCCCCTGCCTGCAGCCCCTGCTCCACCCTCCCTCCTGCTGCTCCAGGACAGGCCTTCTCCAGCCCCACGTCCACCTTGGAGAGCCGAGACAGCGGCATCATCTGTGAGTCCCTGTCAGCTGGGCTTTCTGAAACAATCTCTGCTGCTCAGCATGACTGCATTTACTTGATCAAAATACAGTGAAAATCTGAAAACACTATTACTATCTAAAACAGCTGTTTTCTGTGTTTCAGCAAGGATGTGTTTTAAAATAGAAATAGAAAGCAATCTTGTAAGCCTGATCTTGGCAGCTTGTCTGGTCTCTTCCCAGCGACCCTGACCAGTTACTCGGAGCCGATGGAGCGGAGCGGGAAGCACGGGAGCCTGAAGCTCTGGCACTCACACAGATCCACTCTGGACTCCAGTCTGTACCGCGTGGATGAGAACATGACCGCCTCCACCTACAGCCTCAACAAGATCCCTGAGCCCGGCTCCACCCACTGCTTCTCTCACCCCACCCCCCTCTACCTCATGCCCCGCCCCAACTCCGTGGCAGGTGAGTGAAGCCCCGCCTCCTCCTCTTGTGATTTCCTGTTGTGCCGCTCCGGCTGCTTGAGGAACAGCTTCCTGCAGCAAACACAACTCACAACACGAGATGTTTAGACGTCGAGTTGATTACTGAAAGGTTTGGCCAACATTCACTTCATGACTTTGAACTGAATTGACCACAAACCACAGGATGCAGAATTGAAATGTGAATAGCAATGAAAGGAAATTCAGTAGTCATCCAACAACAAATCACACAAGAACAGCTGTTAGCAAGCTTGGCTCGTAAAATGAGAGTTCATTTATCAAATATAATAAAATGTATTAAATTTCTATTTCTAACTTAATGAATATTTCACTTTTGTGAACATTTACTTATAGCTTACTTTTCTTTATCTTTTAGTTTTCTGAATTTTTAATTATTTTATAACCTAATCAAACTAACCCAGCTGCAGTTTGATTGAGATTAATTGGAAAGCACTGTTTTTGAAAATGAACTCTTCACATATAGTTATGCTAATATGAATTAAATGTAATTTTAACCACTCAGAGTACCCAATCAACTGCATAGCAACACCTTAGCAACCATCCTCAGTACCTTAGCAACCACACACACACACATATATATTCTATAAATAGTTAATATGATTACGTGTTCTTGGGTGATTTATACTGAAAAATTGAATATTTCTTTAAATGTCATCTGTTTGAAGGCTAGCTCGTATTCCTCTTGAGTTCAGAAGAAGTGTTCTTGATTGGTGGCTGACCCGGTGTCCAGGTTAATTCAGTCTCCTGTGTTCAGTGGGGTCAGAACAGTCTCTGGCTCTGCTCCGTCATCAGACGGGTCTCAGCTCTGTGTTAACACCAGATAAGAGGCGTCTAATAGCGGCGGGAATAATGAGTCCCGAGAAGCTAAATCTGTCTGATGATGGTGATATGTTTCTTATATAACGCAGCGCCTCTTCATTGCGGCCTGATTGTGTTATTGTCCAAGTAATCAGCATTGTTGTGTTTATGAGAAGAAGTGGTTTAAGGAGGGAGTGAGAGAGCAATGAGTTATGGTTATCTCAAGAGAAAGTGGCTCTCGAAAGGGCAAGTGATATAAAAGATTATTTCTAAATGGGAAAACGGCTGGTATTCACGCTTGTGATCAGGAGTGATGCAGTGCCTCTGAAAAAGCATACGAACCTGACAGAGGCATTAATCGTTTCGCAAATATGACCACTGTGAGCTGAGCAGCTCGGCCTGAAGATTTACTGCGGCGTCTAGAGAGGCATTCTTCTGTGATGAATAGCTACAGAATTAAGTTAACACGCAAATTACAATTCTATATAATCACCTAAACGAAGATTAAAGCTGAAAAGCCAAAATAAAATAACACAACATAAAGGTGCACCATATTTATGTTTTGATATTTATTTATTGTTTCTTTGTTTTTGTGCTGTCAAATAATGTTGTTGAAATAATATATGTGTGTGTATATTTACTATGGATAAATACACACAAATGCGTGTATATATTTTGAAACGATTTACATGCATATATGTATATTCATATGATTTATATTATTTATATCATACACAAAGAGCAAATTCTTAAAGGAATGAATATACGTAGATGTGTGTGCATGTATATATAAATAATAAATATACACAGCACACACACACACACACACACACATTATGTAAAGAAACACTTTTATTTTGAATGCAATTAATTGTGATTAATCATTTGACGGCATTCATTCTTTTGTTGTAGTTTTGGTATTTATTATTAATATATTATCACAATTTTTTTTTTTACACCTAAAAAAGAAAACACACAAGGTGTTATTCTATACAGATAGTTTATTGTTTTTGTTAAAGACTTTGATTTGATTTAAATGATCTGACAATCTTTTATTTTTCTTATGTTATACTGGAATATCCGCTGTTAAAGTTAAAACCCAAAATGACCTGCACTGATGTGTGTAACGCAAAAGCTGTCCGTATCATAAAAATCTCAAACTGGATCAAGATCCAAAATGACCAAAATTCACATTCAGATGATCATAAAGGTGGTCAATACTACTTGGTGGTATATTGTGAAGCCTCTAAACAGCATATGAGAAGTGATTATTCGCAGTCATAAATATTCTATATTCACTATTAAAGTCATATGGACCCCAAAAGTGATGTCAACACTGAATGCCAGTGGTTCTTGAAATTAAACCATAGTACAACCAAAAGATTTGACACATCAACTGAAGAAAATTGTCAGTCTGTTCGTCATCATATGGCTGCACGATTCTGATGAATGATTTTATGTTTTTTAATAAAGACAGCTCCAAGTCAACATAGACTATATGGAAAAGAGCAGCACATTCTTCAAAAATGAATGAATCATATCAGAGAGTATTGAGCGCATGAGTTCGTCGCAGAGTGATTGTTTATTCAGCGCAGGATCGTGGGAGCAGATGTACTCATTAAACATGTATCTTATCGTGTCTTTTACATCAGTCAGTCAGAATCACAATGAGGCAGATCTCCATGCTGGCCGTCTGGATGTCTGTAGTAACCTAATACTATGAGAGCTAGCTGAAGTATTATAAATACTAATGCGTGTTTGCAGAGTCCCAGAGAACCCAGAGATTACAGCCTGTAAGGATAGAATTAACTTGCTTAGTCGTCAGCAGCAGACTGTTCTTGCCTCTCTTTCTAGTCTCTGTGCACAGCCAGCATAGACTGCTCTGTCAGCT
>JAUMHG010000054.1:2098857-2120137 GCA_032359395.1 Enteromius anoplus | reverse complement strand
ACTAAAAATGTATTTTGATCAAACTTGCCTGGGTGGGCCAGGGAGTAATGTGGGCGGGCCAGTGCCGCCCTGGCCCAATACTGGCTACGCGCCTGCTTCGAGCGCTTGAATCATTTTCAGATCGGTTCATTTGATTCGAATCTTCGAAAAGGTTCGTTTCTCCCATCACTACCGCAGAGGGACAAACTTCACTAAAAGGCATTTAGCAGCACTTAAATAAAGTTATGAAATATTTGGGATCTGTAGTCGTAATTTTTATCTAGTAGATGTGCAAATAATTTATACATATACTCCTATGATATCGTACTTTTCAAAGTAAAGTCTGAAAATCAGAATAATTGATCATCTTTTCAGTAATTTTTTTGAATATGTACATTTTTAAATATTTAGAATAAATAAATATTATTAAGAAATAATATTTTCATCATGAAAATACAAAATAAGAAACTTATTTTTCTTTAAAATAGCTTTTCAAAGTCTTGTAACTGTGCAATTATTAAATATATTTGTTGTTGTTGCTTTTATTGTCTAGTCTATATGTATACTGTTTAATATATTATGTTATTTAAATACTTTCATTTTTATTAATGTACTGTAACAGTTTTATTTATTTATTTAAGTTTTTTTTATGTCACAGTCGCTGTTTGGCTCTTGAGTCTAGTTCCTGTCAGCTGACGTGCGTCTGCGTGACGTACTAACGCTGTTGCGTGCGTGTACGTAAAGCTGGCGCTCCGGTTTCCCTGGCGGAGAAGATGGCGGCTCCGGGACCGGGGGAGTATTTCAGCGTCGGGAGCCATGTCTCTTGCCTCACCTGTTTAGACCAGCGTTTGCAGGGAGAGGTGGTGGCTTTCGATTACCCGTCCAAGATGTTGACTTTGAGTATCCTTTCTTCCTCGCACGTGTGTGTTTAAACGGGCGCTCCGCGAGCGTGTTTGTGCGCTAGTGGCCTCATTCAGCGGCCGTCCTCGCTTCGTTTACTCTCTGTGCTGAGTTCGGACACGATCCGCTGTGTCTGTCGCGTGGGCTTCTCTGAGCTAAGCTGGTTAGTTGCGGATTGATCGTAGAAAGCGTGTCGGAGAAGAGTTTGTTTGTGGTTAGCGTGTTGATTAGCATGTCTTCGGCATTAGCCTGCATGAGCTAATGTCTTTAGCACGCTAAGCTAATGTCTTTCCAGTGCGATGATAGCAGCCCTCTCAGGACACATCACAGAATATTAACCATTCTTGATTCATTTCCCCAAGTGTTGCTGGGTAGGAAAGACACGCCAGGCTGAGAAGCAGCTTCTTGGTTTTTATCAGAACACATGAGGTATCTGGCCACTGTTCTCAGATCAGACGCATCAGTGCTCGTATTCCTGTCCTCCTGACTCCTGTCGTACAAATACGAGAGTATGCCAATTCTGAGATTGGAAAGGAGACGGCTGGAATTCTATTCACTCGATATTTAATGTGTAAAATCAGGATATTTGAACGAAAATGACGTTGCTGCTGGATTGCCGGTTTATAGCTGACACTTCTCGACATGCTCTTCTAAAATGGCACACATGCTGAATCCAGATTATTTTAGGAACGCACTACCTATATAACATGTCTTTTTAAAGCGTTAACTCCATTTATTTTTTATGTATAATATAAGGTTGCCTTATGCTGTTCTGGCTCCTGTAGTAGGATACACTGACATCCTCGAGTTAAAATACAGCTGAAATAAATCTGTAGTTGTGCATGTAGTGAAATGAAGGAAATTCTAATGCTTGTGTTGTAAATCCATGAGATCTTTAACAGAGTACGTAAAGTGAAATAAACCTTTGCCAGGCTGTATCTTCAGATATGTAAATGTTTGTTTGATCAAAGCTCTGTAGTTTCAGAATGATATAGAGCAGTCTGCGATTTACAGATGCTGTCTGAAAACTATATATAGGCTACGAGGTACACTTTAATTTGATTGAATGTTAATTTCCTTGTGTGTTTACTTTATATTAAAAAAACAGCAAAGTGGACTTTTTATGATTGTACTAAAAGATGTTCTCCTTTTCTTTTCTTTTTGAGTATATCATCAGATGACAGAAGGCCTGGGTGGTGTTTTGATCAAGATGCCTTAGAAATCAGTACATATCAAATATAACGTCATATGCTTTGAGTGAAGGATGGATTGAACGTGAAAGCGGAGATAGTCTGATGTTTGTAGTGATAAATGAATCGGTCTGCGTTCTGACCTTCAGGAGATCTAATCTCTATAAATCAGATGTATTTTGTACGTCTCCAGCCGCTCCGTCTTCTGTTTCGTACACTTGCTCAAACAGTGACTCATGTCGGTTTCACTTTCTGTATTGACTCTCTGCTCATAATTTATTTATTTTTTTATGACAGCTGAACTTACAGGGATAGTTGACTCAAAAATTACAATTCTGTCATTAATCGCTCTCCCTCGTCACGTTCCAAACCCTTGGTTGAGCTTGACCCTACTGTTTGTTTGCAAATAAAATGCTGTTTCAGAGCGTATCGTATGTGAGGTGTATATATATAGTTTGCGTTCAGATCAAAGTGTAAACAAACGTCTGTGTTCATGTGTGTGAGGACACGCACATTATCTGTGTTTTGTCTTTGGTGTGTAGCACACGGGTTTGCCAGGACCTGCTCAGGATTAGAAATCATTTCCCAAACGAGCTTTCAGCATCTGTCCATCTATCTATTTATTTAAAGTTGAAGGAACACTATTATAATCTTCTCTGAATGTCTTGGTTTGGCTTCTCCTTAATCCTTCTCCTTCCAGAATGTCCTTCCTCCAGCGGTAAGCCCAACCTCAGTGACGTCATCTTGGTTAACTTAGCCTATGTCTCGGACGTGAATGTTATTAATGACCGCACTGAGACTCCTCCTCCTCTAGCATCCTTGAATATTAGCAAGGTAAGATCACATTTTACACGATCAATGAAATCCATCTGACTTCATGTCATCATCTGTTGGTGTGAGCGGATGCTAATAATATAAAGTTAGAGAGTTACTATTATTATTGTTCATGAGCCTGACAGTTGCTTGGTGTAAAGTACGTTATTCCATTAATTATATCATTAATAGTCACGCATCTTTATCTACCATGGTAAACATTGGCTTATAATCACACACACTGATGTAAAATATTCAGTCATCCGCATTTCTCTACAGTTTATTCATTGGTTAACTGCTTTTTTAAATGTTAGTAATTGTTCCAGATTTACTGTAAGTTGTTGTAGTGGCTTGTTAGTGCACTAAACATATCTTGTTCCAGATGAGCGTGTGACAGTAAATAATGCATTATGCAGAAGGTCTGTCAGTTTGGTCTTATTTTGACATGTCTCTTTTTCCACAGCTTGCCAGCCGGGCAAGGACAGAAAAGGAAGACAAGTTGTCCCAAGCCTATGCAATCAGTGCTGGGGTGTCCGTTGATGGCCAGCAATTATTCCAGACTATACACAAAACGTAAGATGTGCCAACTTTATATAGACTGTGAAAACAAGCCAAGCATGTAATGTGTGTTTGATCATTTAGACGGTGCTGTTTGTGGCTGGTCCGCTCATCTCGAGTGTGTTTGATCTCTTGGTTTTCCAGCATCAAAGACTGTAAATGGCAGGAGAAGAACATCATTGTTATGGATGACGTCGTAATCTCTCCACCGTACCAGGTGGAGAACTGCAAAGGCAAAGAGGGAAGTGCTCTAAGTCATATACGCAAAATTGTGAGTATCATGCAATCTTTCGTTTCAATAAGAGATTGTTCCAGGAGTGCTTTAATGCGTCTCTTCCAGTGGCTTTTACAACAATATTACAGCCTAGAAATAATGATATGCAGTGCCACGGCTTCATCTACAGGAGACACATACATCATTCCATGCTAGGTGTTGGGCAACACTGGACTAAAATGTACTTCTTAGTGTAAACTGTGTGTGTGTGTGTTTTTTTGTTTGTTTTGTTTTTTTAATACAAAGGCTGGGTTGACTCTGTTGCATTTACCACAGAAAAGCCATTCATTGTCTGTAGCTCACTAGGTAACACGCAGTCTAGACAGGAGCGTTTTGCTGTACTTTATATAAACTATTACATGTTCGTTATTAGGGATCTAACATTATCCATGTCTCATGATATGATGATAGGGCTGCAACAATGAAGTGACTAAATCAACTACTAAAAGAGTTGGCAACGATGATTTGTCTTGCGCGACTCGGAGACATTCGATTATTAAAACCCCTTTAGTTGAGCGTGGAGCGGAGTGAACACACTCGGTCTCTCTCGCGCACTGATGCTAGTATAGTTCGGCGCCTCATAGACCGCGCGGAGCAAAACTAAACGCGAGCGGAGGTAGAAGACAGATACACGTAATGTCCCTGGTGCTGGTGTTTACTCGTTATCCAGCTTGACAAGTTAGCGTTAGCTGGTTAATAACCGTAGTAAAGCAGGGGTGGTGTAGTTACTTTGCATCGCAAGACTAAAGACGTGCTTTTATTTACTCGCCTTGTGTTAGTCCATCATCATCATCATCATCATCATCATCATCATCATTATTATTATTCTAACAACTCAAGGAGCAACATGTTTGTTCACGTTCTAAAGATCTTAGTCCTGTTTTGAATAAAGGGTTGGAAATGAATGCTTTTCTTTATTGTTTTTTATCCAATTCATCAGTTAATCGAATAATCAAACCATCATTAGTTGCAGCACTATATGATATTACTTTTTAATAAAAAAAAAAAAAGAGAATTTATTTTACCTAATGCACTTTCGGAGTTCAGAATTAAGTTGCAGCCCTTGTTCTTAACTGAGAACACTAAAGTCAGAAAAGGGTCTTGATTTGACCTGTAGCCTAACTGTAAAGAGGACTCAACCCTTTTTTCGGTGGTTTTGATGTACTGTCTTGAGTAGGGATGCACCCAAACGAAATCCTTGGCCGAAAACCGTAAAACTGAAAGAAATTGTGCCAATTATTAGTACCACTGTATTTATGGCTATGACTGTGTACTAAGCATACTAAAATCAAGGCATTGGAAAGGCTGATCATCTAAGGCAATGAATTCCATAATCTTTTGTGTAATGCTCTTTGCCTTGACACAATCACTGGGAAACTTCCTTGCCTTTTCAAAACCGTCCGCCACAAACGGAGTGGGCGTGCTCGGAGGGGTTTTCCTTTTCTGTGCTGCGATAAATTAACCCTGACGGGGAGGAAGATGGCGATTTCGGTTTGCATCATCACAACAGACGGTTTCAGCAGTGTTGTTTCGGTGATAGAAGTCTTTCGGCTGAAAACCAAAAATGCACTTTACGGTGGCCGAATATTCGGTGCATCCCTAGTCTTGGTCTAAATTCCATTCACGCTAGTGTTTTAGGAAGCCAAAATCATAACAATGACAGCAGTAATGCGCTGGATAATGTGCGTCAATACACACTTTGTGGCGTTGGCTCTGGCTTTTGTTCACACACAGCTTGTTCCGGGACTGAACCCGGCAATGTTACTAGGTCCCCAACCTGGGATCGATCCCAGAATAAATCCTGAGATGTGTTTGTGTTCACACACACGTGCAAAGGCACTCGGGCAATTCCCCAGCTAGTACTGAAGAATCCTGTTTAGTGTGTTAGTGTGTGGAAATAGATGGCTTTAAGTGCATTAAGGAAGTGTGTTGTTCTCACCTGGGCTGTATCGGTGCTGTTAGAAGAAGTGTTTTCTAGATAGCAGTAGACCTGTTTCTGCTGTACTTGATTCATCCTCAGAACCAGGTGTCACATCGACCGCTGACTATGACTGGCTTTCTTTCAGGTTGAGAAACATTTTAAAGATGTGGAAAGCCAGAAGTCGATGCAGCGCACACAAGCACAGCAAACACAGAAGGACTCGTCTTTATCCTCCTGAGTGGGGGGTATGGCTCATCTGGGGAGGGCAGCACGGGCGTCAAGGGCCTCGGAGCTGGTGTGAGCCAGCGCTCTTCTCCCGCTCGCCGGTGGTCCGAGGGCGGACGCACCAAGGGCCTAGGGTCTGGAAGATCAAAAGAAACACACACACGCACACACACAAAAAAAACATTGAAAAAAAAAAAAAGCAAAAATGTTTTAAGAAAAAACCACAAGAGTGAAAAGAGTTCATTCTAAATTAGACTTTATAAAGATAATTTAAAACACCAACCATAGTTTCTTTGACTAACTTACAGTGTCTTATCCCCTCTCTGCCCCTTCTTCCTCCTCCTGTGTTTCTTCTCAAATAGCTTTTCATATGTTCTTCTCTTACATCCCTCCTTCGCCTTCTATTCCATTTTGTCAAAAAAAGAAGAAAAAAACCAAACCAGTCAGAAAAGCTTGTTAGCTTTTACTTTTTATGCTTTTTTTTTTTTTCTTCCTTTTGGCTGTTTATGTTCTTCGATTGTCTGTCTGTTCTGTATTTTAAACGAAATGTGACTTCAGATGCCACACGTTACAAAGGACATTTTCTAAAATAAAAGTAACAAAAATTCTGACTGTAATGCTGTGCTTTCAGTTGCTTTTTCGCAGACATTGAATGAAGGGAGTTCAGTATTGGGTTTAAATGTTGAAACGCTGCTCTAGTTAAACACACCTTCCGCTTCTAATGGGAGATTCTTTGATCAATTAAATCAGAAAACCTACACGCAGTGTGCCATGCATCTGCTCTGCATCTAAACCAGTATAACACGTGTATCCTGGCGTTGCACTTCTAATGTACAAATATGAACCAGAAGTAAAGTCATCAAAAATTACTACACTTTGCTGAGCTCAACTGCTTTTTCACAGATGAAAAGCCTTCAAGTTGTTAAATCAGAAGTAAAACTTAAAAATAATGCGCCACAAAAAATGAAATGGCTTCTAAATGAAGATATTTACTAGAGAGAGCATGTCTTTGATTTGCCGCCATTGTTCCATTTATTCCTTGAATTAGGTTTACTCTTCTTTAACCTTCAAGGATTCTTTCCCCTAATCTCTAGTCAGTGTAGATTATATTCTGTCCCATGCCAAAGCAAGCATTTATTCCCGGTGTCCTGTTTCTCCCTGGAGTATATTTTTAGAAGTGGTAAAGGAAATGTGATTCTAGGTGTCTGTGTAATAAGGTTTACTGGTCACATCTCTAGCTGAAGACACAAATAGGTTTCAATGAACTATGAAGGGTTTGGACGTCCCTCCGCTCTGTTATGGTAGTGTCAAAAGGTCCTGATTGCTCTTTAAAAATTAAAGGTAATGGTTGGGACTGTTACTGTAACTAATACTCATTGTTCCATTCACTCCGCTGGCAGCCGTTTCCATCTGAACATACTATAGTACACGTCAAAGGTTTACCACCGTGTAAGGTGCTCCTCAAGGTTTCTGCCGAGATCTGTAAGACTACACCACCTGCTAATAAATAAATGGACGGACCGTTCAATGAAATATTCAGCATGTACCAAGTTCTCCAGTTTCTTGAGTGCTGCAGTGTGCTTTGAGGATAAATCAAGTCCGTGTCATAGAGACTAGTGTTGCCTGAGAGATGCTCACCGTCCAGGTGTGTTCCTTCAGTGAAGCCAGAACCAAGGTTTTCAAGAGTCTTTTATGAATATGAATCATCGCTCTGCTCATGAAGACTGTGGTAAGTAGTATTAGAGCTGTAATTTCTCTGTTACTGTGAGACCAAACCCGATCTCATGAACATGAGTGTATATAGCACGCTAAATCAAATCTCAAGAAAGGACTGTGGCGTGTTATATGGGTGATTCTATTGCGGGTGCGTTCAGTGTAAGAATCTTTTACTAATTGTTTTGAATTACAATACTCTATTTTAAAAGTGCCCTAAATAGCTGAAAAATCGTGATTTCTGCATTGGTAAGTGTGTTTCTTCCATCACGTAGGCCTATTAATGTGCAATCTAAATATTGTATAGTACTTCTCATCTGGCAACAATTTATTCATGTTATTTTTAAAAGCCATGAATAATTCTTAATCTTTCTTCTAAAAATGTGTGTTCATAAATCGTCAACTGTTACCATACCATGCTTTGTCTTCTGTACGTTACAGGAAATTGTCCCTTTCACTCACTGATGAGATCTGAAGCACTGAGAAGCATCTGTGCTCTCTCTGAGAAAATATTCTAATCTAAAAACGTCTTACATCGTGTAGAATGTCAGCTCTGTTACCACAGCATCAAAAGAAAAACCGAATGTATTACTGATCTCACACTGGGTTATTTAAAGATCTTTTAATCATGTGTCATGTGTTCTGAGCATTTATGCCAGCAAGTGCAGCTTTTGGAAAAAGCAAAGCTCAATGCTGCTACACTATTGTCAGCACTGTTACTGTACCTGGGTAACAAATGTAACAAACAATACCATTTTTCATTAAAAGGAAGTCATTAGTGTTTGGTAAGCACGGGCTTACTAAACGTTGATATCTTTTCAATGAATACTGTAAATAATGTCTGTTACTGAGCAGTGTTTTTCTTAGCTTTCTCAAATGCCAAATGTATATCCAGTTACAGAATCACCCATACCCACGCCAAAGTATCAATGCCACGCGTTTGGGGTTTTATTTGGTGAATAATTTATACGCATTTTCATGAGAGCGGGATGTAAGGCATGCACATCTGTCCAGGAAGAAAGTTGACCAACATTAAAGCGATTAACTGTGTGTGAAATGATCAACGGATTAAAGGATTTCTGGAGCTCTTTATATAATTTGACTTCTCATGCCAAGCCGCAAATCCTGGTAGATTCCAGAGCTGTCTGAACATCAGTCGAATCTGGGATGTGTAGGAGCTGCTGAAGATGCTCTGTGTCGTGCTGTCCATCGTGTTCCTGGTCGTGAGGAGCTCGAAGCTCTGTCCTCATCAGTGTTCTTGTTACGATGCGTCGGAGCTGGTGGACTGTCGATCTCGAGGCTTCTCTCACATTCCTCACAGTATTCCTCACGGCACGTGGCTCCTGGACCTGAGTGGGAACAGGCTGTCGGAGCTGAGGAGCACCTCCTTCACTGGGATATGGGTTCTCCGGGTCCTTCTCCTCTCACAGAGCAGCATGCAGGTGGTGTATCCTAAGGTGCGTTCAGTTTTGGTTGTTTTTGAAAATCATTTTTCTGTCTATAAACTTTTTTTTTTTTTTGGCATTAATTGCTCTATAAACAACCCGCATCATCCCATTGTACAAATGTAATTAGTTTCTGTTGTAGTGGAAAATTGTTCTTTAACACAAAAATAAAGGTTTCTGCTGTTGTTATTATTACTCTATTTATTCAAGAACCAATCCACCTTTGACTGAATAGCTCTTAAAAGAAACATTGATTATTTTTCTTAGTTTAAAGAACTTCATAAAGAGTTTTTTTCCCCACTGTACACTCCTAAAAATAAAGGTTTCAAAAGGAGGATTGCCATAAAAGAACCATTTTCAGTTCCCCAAAGAACCCTTCAGTGAACAGTTCTTGAACCGTTCTTTTCTCAATGAGCCGTGAAATCACAGCAGAAGTGGAAAGTTCTCTTGAATGTTAAAGGTTCTTTGTGGAACCCCTGATGTCTAATAAAGAATTTTTAGGCGATATTTTAATGTGAAGTACCTTTTCTCCAGTGGAGTTGAAAGGTTCTGCATATAATTATGGATGCCAAATAAATGTAATTTAATATTTTATTACATTTTATTTTTAAGAATCTTTCCAGTTGATTTTTAATGGAAAAAGTTCTTCTAATCTACGTTTTTAAAAATCAAGATTCAAAAATGTTTTTTGTTTTTTTTACAGCAGTGCCATAAAAGAATAATTTTGGGTTCTTTGAAGAACCTTTCAGTGAACAGTTCTTAAACCATTCTTTTCTTGAACCGTTTGTGGAAAGGAATGTTTCCTGGATGTTAAAGATTCTGCACGGAACGACTGATGCCAAATAAAGAACCTTTCATTTTGAAAAGTGGATTCTTTCCATTGTGCAAAAAGTTCTTTATTTTATTGGAAAACATTAACCTGGTTTTAAAGGAACACTCCACTTTTTTGGAAATAGGCTCATCCTCCTACTCCCCCCGAGTTATTATGTTGAGTTTTACAGTTTCTGAATCTATTCGGCTGATCTCCGGGTCTGGTGATAGCACTTTTAGCATAGCTTCGCATGGATCATCGAATACAATTGGACCAGTAGCATCGCTCTCAAAAATAAGCGAAGAGATTTAATATTTGTCCTGTTTAAAACTTGACTCTTCTGTAGTTATATCGTGTGCTCAAAGCGGAGGACATTTTTTTTCGATATGATTAGGAACTATACCCCCATTCTGTCACATTAATCAATGAAGTTTACTGCCGTATCATGAAAGTAGAGTGTTCCTTTAACTCTGTTTTCTATGGAAAGAAGATATTTTGAAAAACCCCTGGAACACAAAAGCAGTTGAGACTGAGATTGATAAATCATCTGTAAAATCAATTTGGTTTGTGCTCCAGAGATATATTTGAGTTTTTTTGTCCTCTCAGTTAAAGTGTCTAATGTTGGTTTCTATCTCCATGAGTTTCATTGTAGGAACAAAAACATTTGAAACATCTTTGAAATGTCTGCATTAGTGTGAAGTTGTGTGAACGATTACTCAGTCAAGGGAACAATTCCTTCAAATCGGACTATATTCCTCTACTTCTGTTCCAGGCTCTTTCCTCTCTGACCTTCCTGGAAAAGTTGGACCTGGCTTACAACGAGCTTCGTGTCCTTCCTCCAGAGTTTTCTCAAGGCTTGACCGCTCTTAAAGATCTCAAGCTTTCCCACAACATTCTGGAACGCCTCGAGTCCCACTCCTTGGAGGACCTAGAAAGCCTTGAGCGGTTAGATCTCAGCCACAACCACATTCAGGTCATCGAAGTCGGTGCGTTTCGAGGCCTCACTATGCTTAGGCACCTTAACCTTGCGTGGAATCAGCTCGCGATCCTACAAGGAGGTCTTCTGACCATGCAACAGGGTCTTGGGGTTCTTCTCCTGAACCACAACAACATCTCCAAGATTGAAAGCGAAGCTCTGGCTCCATTACAAACCCTCACCATTCTGAACTTAGAAGCCAACCAGCTGAGAAGCCTGAAGTTCAAGACGTTCTTAAACCTCCAGACGCCCAGCACACACTTGCAGATGTCGGAGAACCCCTGGACCTGCGACTGCGAGCTGCATCGCGTCTTCAGTAAGATCCTTCGCGTCAGGCATCTCCACGTGGACGATTACATGAACATCACGTGCCATTCTCCGCTCTTGCTGGCCGGAGCGTCTCTGGGTCTGATGCACAGTCAGCTGTGTGTGGCAGAGACCGCCACTGTCCTGGTCATCACCGGAACCGTGATGGTCACTGTGGTGGCGGCTTTGGTCATGGCAGAGCGAAACAGAAAGCAGCAAAAGATGAACCTGGAAAAACAAGGAAGCGATCCTATGCCTTGGGAGCCGCGCAGATGAAGAAAAGGCAACAGAGACTAGATTCTTGCACGTTTTTAGTACTTATCTACAGCAGACATCATTTACTAGCGGGTGCAGGACACTATAGTTGATTTATATATAAACATCGCAAAATAAATGAATAAGTTTGGTTTGACCGTATGCTCACTTCAACATGAAATCAAAACTGAATACTTTCCCAACGCATCCTACTGGACATATTTTCAATGGTTCATTGGACATTCTTCCTAAAGAAAAAAAAAAGAAAGATAATTCATAAAAACAAGAGATGATGTATTTTTGTAGGTCAAAACCTGGAAGAAGCACTTAAGATCGTATAAAGCATATTTTCATGTTATATAATGTAAAATCAGTAACGCTGCTTCATGATTTTTTGATTTTTTTTTAAAGCTTTTGTCTGTCTTGCAAGCAGTGTTGGAGGTAACACGTAACACAAGTCACGTAATCAGACTACTTGAAGTCACTAGCAAAGCAATGCATTACTTTTTTAATTCGGAAGCAAATAACGGAGTTACTTTTTTAAATAATTAACTTCAGTCACTTTGTTTCTCAGCTCTAGGGTGGCCATGTTGAAAGAAATCAGAGCGTTGTGTGTGAACATGATCTACACTAATAATCAACATGAATTCTTCCTTGCTCTGAAACATGACTCGTTTGTGAGCTCTGTCTTTTGTTAATTGTAGAAAGTCCTGCAGAAGGAAACTGGCCTGGAGTTAGTGTTTCAGAGGACAGTGTTTGGCTTGATCTCTGAGTGACGCAGGAAAAGCCACAGAGGTTTCTTTACTTTTTGCAACTCAATCCCTGAGCTCTGAAGACGCTCTTATTCTGTCTTTAAGATTCTGGAATAGAATGTAGAAATGTGTGCTTTGAGATACTGGACCATCATTTTCTTTGCAGTCATTTAGAGAACTTACATTTGAAGTGATTGTTTTAGAATACATTTTGTACATTTAAGAGCATGTTGATAAACTTATTTAATACAGTTATTACTGTGAAGTCTTGAGTTGCTATCTATAAAATAATCAATAGATATTGAAGGTTTCTTACAAAAATGTTTTAATTGACATTGTGATGCTTTTCTTCAAGTCTTATACGGAAACTAAACAGAAGCAGCAAACAATGGCATTTTAAATGTATGTAACATGAGGAAAAATCCCACATTACTACACACCTTAAAGGAACAGTTCCCCCAGAATCCTCACCCTGGAGTAGTTCCAGACCTGCATGAATTTGTTCTGCTGAACACAAAGCAAGATGTTTTGAAGAAAGTTTGTAAGCAGGTTGTTTTGGTCTCCATAGAAGGAAAAAAAAACATACTATGGTGACCAGAACAGCTTGTTCACAAACTTTCAGCAGAACAAAGACATTCAGACAGCGTGAGTCAATGATGACAGGATTTCCATTTTTGGCTGAACTGACAATAACGTGTGTCCAAGCGCCCCTTAAATTCATCCTTCAACTTTAATTTAACTTTAAAGACTCATAGCCGTTCTTAATTTTTAAATAATGCATAACAAAAGAAATGTAAACAGTCTTGTGCTTGCGATGGCAGATTCCAGAGCAAGCTGGGAATTGTAGTCCACCTCGGTGGGTGCGAGAGCTCCTGAGACACAGCTGCTGTCCGTCTTCAGCTGTCTGTGGCCAGAATCAGCACGGCTCCGAAGACGCCCACGTTCTGCCCGATCAGCTTCATCTGGTTCCAGAACTCCACGTGACAGCTGCGGTGCCAGTAGCCCATGTTTCCGTCGATGAAGAGCACGATCAGAGGTAAGAGGACGGCCAGGATCTGAGAAGCCACTCGCACATAGCAGCCCGAGAGATAGGAGAGTGCTAACACCCCGAACACAAGCACCAGCAGCTGGACCGTGATCTCACCGCCGGGGATGTGGTCCAGATACGCCAGCCGGTCCTCCTTGCTGTGCTGGAGAGAGTACACCTGCAGGAGGAAGAACAGCGCTGCTGTCACTATAGAGCTGGGATCTGAAGTGAATCCTGGTTCAGTTGAAGTTGAACATTAGCATATTTCCCAGCCACTTGTTAGTCTGAATGAAAATACAGATTCATTCTTCACCACTAGGTGTCTCTTTATGTCTGTTTCCACGGTAACGCTGTACAAACAGTGCTTTATCAGACATGACCAGATAAACATGAGACCATGCGACCAATCACACACAGAGGAGGGGTTTGGACACATGAATCGTTCAGAAAGCGAGGTAAAAAGAAATATTATATATACATATGACTTTGCTTGTACGTCAACCTGATGTTGGAGACTCCCAAAACCAAAATATAACGACAATGATTTAATATTGATTCTCAAAAGCTGTGAATATATCTTTTCCGGTATTTATTTCTGCAAACATTTAAGATTCAATGTAACAACAATACTATTACAAATGCTAATAATAAATATGAATTCACCTTCATTTTTCAAATAATAACATTTGTTTTCTGTTGTGCAGCACTTTGTTTGCCCAAATAAATAAAAGGGTTTCATTTCAGTTGAGTAGGATAGATTGTAATATGTATAAAATGGTCTATGCCTTTATTTGAATACCAGAAAAGTGTATAAGAACATTTTATAGGGCCCTATTATTATTTTTTTTATTATTTGTTTGCTATTTTTCCCAATAAAAGGATTATGCCGAGATACTAGCAGTCTTGTTTTCTTCTTATAAGGTGTAAGAAGGTATGTGCTATGACCTGACGTGGACGCACTCACCATACAGATCAAGTAGATGCCGATGAAGACCTGTCCGGTGGACTGCAGCGAGCGCGTGCGGGGCTTCTGTCGGTACACCTCTCCTGCTCCGCTGGCCAGCACCAGAAAGCCTCCGATGATGGCCATGGCCCTGGAGTACATCCTCACCTGCAGCGGTCAGCAGAGAGAGAGCAGGAGTCAATCTACATTCCAGCACACCTTCCTCTGTATCAGGATCAGAGCAGCTATATAACACTAGATCACAGATATAGGCTAATCCCCTGGGCGGACACGTTATGAAAAATGGATTCGTATGAGGAGTAAACCTGTAAATGGGAAGAGCATAGTTCAAATACATGCATACCTTAAAATAGAAAGCTGTTAAACAATTGTGCGAGTCTTGCATTTTAACACTTCTGGTTGCATTGTCCTGAAGTCAATGGGTTTTGGTGAAGACTTTATCCTCAGCTGAACACAAGTATTTATTCATCAAGCATCTATCTACTCGCTAGCTCAGATTATTCAAGAAAATGCATCTAGATGTAGACCTTTGATGGAGGCATTAAAATTCAGTCTAAAAAATAAAGGTGCTTGAAAGGTTCTTCACAGCGAGGCCATAGAAGAACAACTTTTGGCTCCATGAAGAATAATTCAGTCAAAGGTTCCTGCTAGAGTCAATCATTTCTCATTCCAACTTTTACATTTCAACTAAACTTTCCTTTACCCACTAGTAAGAAATATCAAAGATACATCTCATGTCTGAATTTTTGGTTTAACTGCACATGCAAAAGCCAAATACTACTGTTGTTGAGAAAATAGAGTGATTAAAACTTACAGTATGACCTACAAAAAATAGACAAACTATGGCAAAGCACATGCAGTTCTGTTTGGTGCCACACGGAAACACAGATATTAGACTTTCATTTTTGTACAGATGGAGTCAAACCTTCAGCCAGTCTCCATAATGGACCTGTCCGCCCGCATAGGACACGTACGTGCTGAGGGCCAGGTGAAGCGCAGCGGCCAGAGAGAACCACCTCCTCTTCACCCCGAACGACATGAAGCTGGCACACAACACCGCAGCTCCTAAATCAAAGTACAGGTAAGGCACCTGGATGTCTGGCTTCCTACAAAGACAACAAACAGCTGTTTAAGACAACACGCAAGCGCTGGCCAACTTCTTTCTCGGTTCTCGAAATGAAACTTTGTTGTCACTTTGAGCGCTTGTGTTTGAACAGCATCAACAAGCTTAGAGTCTGAATGTTCTTTTGTTACACTGTTGCATGTCACGTGTGTTTACGCCGCGAGTGCACGCACCGTTTGACATCCGCGCGCTCCGCGAACAGCATCAGCATGCTGAAGCAGTTCCAGAAGCTGAACCGAGTCAGGATAAAAGCTCCGAACTGAGAGAAAAACCTCAGCGCTTTTTTGCTGGTAGCGGCAGCCATGTCTCCGGATAGCGGAAGTACATCTCCTCCTTCCTAGGGATCGTGAACGAGTCGTTCTTTTGAATCGATTCTTTTAAATGAATCAGAAGAGTGATTCTTCTTCGACCTAGGACGTAAATATGAATAAGTGATGCAAGTATTGTTTACTATTACACTTAGGTTCGAAGCGACTTTTTGTTGAGCATTTTACAATTTTAATTCATAGAAAACGGAGCAGAAAAAGATAAAAAAGGGAGAAAACTAAAATAATAATATAAAAATAATAATGTATAATATGTATAATAATGGGTAATAATATAAAAACAAAATAAAGATATAAAAATATCAAAGAAATATATATATATATTTTTTTGTTGTTGTTGTAGCTTATTCAAATAGTGTGTAATACTGTCTATAGTTCAGTCAACAAAAGCAATTCTATTAGTAAACTTGTATTTTTTTATATGACATTTGAAATGAAAAAAAACAAACAAACAAAAAAAAACATATATATATATAAGAATTTTCATCCACTTTAGATTATTTAGTAAATACAAAAATGTACATTTCCCTGTAAAATGAGAGGTATTGAAAGCTGCATATCTTTATTGATTAATTTCTGTTGCCTATTTCACGCCACAATATAACTGAATTATAACATAGTTCCAATGATATATAACATTTGACAAAGTAACCATTTCTCTATGAAGCACTCCATGAGCTGCAGCAAGGACGTAAAGACGTCCTGACGTAAGAATCGCGAATCAATTATTTGAACTGATTCATTTAAACGAACCGGATCTTGGAAGTGATTCGTCTGTGGACTGACAGTCCCTTGTGGGACACGAGGGGGCGCTCAGAGAGATAGATTCAAATAACCTGTCGAAGAGGGTTTCAACAGATTAACTGGTTAGCTCCAAGTTATTCCAGTTTGACCCAGAAATGAACATTTATTTACAATGTATAGCTAGTCATTTAGATCTGTATGACATCTCTGCTGATTTAAGATAGTATATGGTAATACAGGTAAACAGAAAACAACCAAACAAATTGAATTTAATGCATATAAATATGTAAAAATGTCCTTTAAAAAAATAATGTAAATACCCCTTTTCTAAAAAACAAAAAGACATCTGATGATGTTTTATTGATTACTCCGCAGCCAAAGATGAGTATGCTTTTAATGAAAGTGTGAGAGAATCACGTTTAAAAACGACTGATGTGTATATTTGAGGTATTTACACAGTATTTAAATGCATTGCTGTTATATTGAATGCCATTAAAGAGTGTGAAAATAAAATGTTAAAATGTGAGTCCAATAATGTTCAATCAGCGTTCGGTGTGTTGATAAACGGTTGTTCCACTCAGTGATCTTTGTGGATGTAAATGATGAAACTAGTGCATGATGGTCCATAATGTTTCTCAGACTGAACCAGGACTCTTAGTAAAGAATAGCCCTGTGTTAAACTCTTGTTGTTTGACGTAGGTGCTGTCACAATGACGCTGTGAAGACTCTGATCAGGAATCAAGGTCTCTACTGATAATCCTGACCCAGATCCAGAGAAACCGGATTACCCAGAGTTCATGAGTGTAAAACAGATATCAGTGTAGCTTGGAGTCAGTTCAAGCCTGCTCCTCCAAAACAGCTGTTTACACCTGGACTTAATCATCAGATAATAGTCTTGTTTTTCCAACATAGTGAAAGCATTTCGCTTATTAAGCAGATCGTGGAAGAGTAATCCAGCACTGAGCGGTTTATTGTGTCATGATGCTGTGGATGACAGCCAGACGGACTGAACCTGAGCTCAGAAACACTTCAGAACACAAGACAGCATTCAATCATGTGCTTCACACACACACACACACACACACAGCAGGTACATCACAAAAATAAAGGCACAAGAGCTGTCACTGGGGCGGTATACAAAAGATACATGTTTGTGCCTAAAAAGTCCATTTTGGTGTATATTAGAACATAATGAGTAGATATTTGAGCCTAATAGGTACAAAATTGTACCTTTTGAAAAGATACTGCCCCCGTCACAGCTCTTCTACCTTGATTTCTGAGAGTGTCATTAAAAAAGAGAGAGATTTTACGTTTTTCACATCAGTTTCTGGCGATTACTCGTGCAAATTGCTTCTAAATAAATCTACACAGCTCTTGAACGAGCACAACATTAATTGTGTATATTAAAAGTACTATTTTATGTACTTCTTGTGCTAAAAAGAGACATGTTTATAGCAAAACCATTTTGAACAAAGTGCATTATTGGTTATGTTTCACAACCGTTTTTAATAACGATCAAGATTTAGTTTATTGGTCAAATATAATTAAAAATAATGTTTTTTCCCCCTTCCTTCTTCAGTCCGTGAAGACTTTAATGCACACTATTGTCCAAACATTCAGGGTTGTTCTTTTAAATTAATCGTTGTCTTCAGAGTCACATGATCTTCAGAAATCATAATAATACACTGATTTACTGCTCAACAAACACTTCTGATTATTAGTAATGCTGAACGCAGCTGTGCTGCTCAATATTTCAGTGGAAACTGTGATGTATTTTATGTTTCAGGATTCACAGATGAATAGAACGATCAAAAGAACAGCATTTATTATAGAACGGTTTGTAAAATGATAAATGCCTTTACAGTAACTTTTGATCATTTTAGAAGCTGTTGTTGTTGTTGTGACATGAATACCTTTATTCAGCAGCAAAACCGTACTGAAGCAGACTTTTAAACGGTATGGACTTGAGTATTTAACCAACGCTCAGCTTGAGATATATCCAGATCACTCTGGGGTTGACACAGATCCTGTCTAAAAGCCACTGATGATAGTTGACAGAGCATGAGTTCAGGGACGTTCTGCAGTGTTTCAATGTTGTTTAGAGGTGACCCTTCATGGCTGTCCTATTTGCTCTGATTGGCCTAATGAGATCAGGACAGACTGATGACATCAGAGCACAATCCCCGCCGGAGGAGGAGAGAAATAGAGGAGAAGAGGAACTGAGCTGATGATCTCTTCTCTGACGGCGTCCAGCCCCGGTCAGCAGGTAAAGCAGCTCTTCTGTGTGTGTTTGCTCAGAATATAGAAAATGTGTGTTGAATTTACAGAACGGTTATACTAAAAAAAGTTTTTTTGTGATATCACTGGGAAAAAAAAAGATAATTGAATTTACTAAAAAATATGTTAAAGTCTGTGGTTGCGTTCAGTTCATTTCATCTACATTTACATAAACAAATGTAGCTGACTGACAGCATTTTAACTACATAATAATAACCAAAATACCATAAAAGAATTTAGTATCATTTTTTTCAGTGAAAAACACTTGACAAAAAGCACTTTTTTGAGCAGAAACTGGCTGTAAATTCCACTAGTTATTACACAGGCACTGCACTGAGAAAATCTCTGTGTGTTTTTAAAGGTGAGTTAGTTTAGCTGCGTTTAAAAATGTTGAGTTAGTAACTAAATGTGTTTATTTAACTCTAACTCAAGTAAATTGCTTTCAATTACTTACATTAAAAAGATTTAGTCAATTTGATGATTTTGTTTTAAGTGTAATGCAATTACTTTTATGCAAACACATTGTTTTTGTAAAACAGAATAATAATCTTTATTAACAGTGTAGTTTTCAGTAATTTCCTTATAAATGCACAGCTTTTTGATATTTATTTGATATAAAAGTTTATTGGGAACATTGCATATTGTTTTGATGAGCATTTCTAAGCTTTTTCTTGTCATTTTTTTAGTTATATAGACTACGTTTAACAGCAGGGCGATAAATGGTTACCTAAAAATAATAAACTGATTTTTATTCAAATCAGAAATAAAACATCACAGAATCAGCCTTAAATGCATTATTTGTTAATTTCATTTTTAAATCTAATTTCCCATCTTTATGTCATCTATTTGGTTTGATTTGTTATGAAGCGTTGTTCACGAGTTTCACATGTGTCTGGACAGGCAGGATGGCTCGGGACATGTCAGATAAAGACATCTTAAAGATGGAGCTGGATCAGCTGAAGCTGGAAGTGAGCACTCCTCGAACTGCGGTGAGACAAATACACCTTCTGTCATCATTGACTCCTTCCAAACCTTTCTTCTGAGAACATTATACTAGTTTTGGTTCCCATTGACTTCCGTTGTAATCTCCAGATAATAAAGCTGCTATAACTTAGTTTTTTTTTTCTTTTTTTTTTCAAATATCATCTTCTGTGTTTTGGGATGACATACGAGTGTGATTAAAAGATACACATCTCTTCTTCTCAGGTCTCAACAACAGCTCCAGAGATCATAGCGTTTGTGGAGGGCTTGTCTGCTGAAGACCCGCTGGTCAAAGGCGTCCCAGAAGACAAGAACCCGTTTAAGGAGAAGGGTGGATGTATTATTACGTAGCTGTGGCCCTGGAGACACCAGGGCTTTGTTCAATAACTCATTTTGTATAAAACATCCGTATTTGCACTAGAAACTAGGCTTTTTTTTAGCAACCGCTTTAGTTTTGTCTACTCTGCAGAAGAAGCCCTCATGTCATTCAATACCTCTTGTGATATGATGTTACCAGTCTCTTTTTAAAATAAAATCATTAGCAATTAAATCAAGTGTCTTACTGCTTGTGTGAAACAGTGAGTGGACTCAGTTCACTCCAGAAGTAAAGTGGTTTCACGCTCTCGTCTCTCCAAACATGCTTGGCTTTTCTTATTCAGCTTTGCTCAAGCAATGAAAAATAAAACCAACTGCTGGAGATGGACTCAAGAAATGTGCAAATGTACCCCAAACCAGCTCAGTGATGAAGATTTCATCTGATGCTGGTATTAAAAAGCTCCGGGAGGCCTGTTATCTTTCATTAGTGCTGTGTGTGTGTGTGTGTTGGCTGCTGTGATAACCAGAAGTTGTTTCTAGAAGTTAAGCTCATTCTCTGATCCTCATCTCAGGATTCAGCTTTTCATCCTCTAAGCTCCTTTTCCAGCTCTGACCCGCGTCTCTCTCTCTCTCTAGCTCCTGATTACAGGGTCTCTCACACACAATCTATTTTTCTAAACTTATCACACAAATCCAGAATCTTGGAAGAGTAGAATTTGAGGTGTACCAGAATACTTTAGACTGAATGAAAGAAAAGAAACACATCAAGCATGTGCAGATGATGTGTGTTTATAGGCCTAAAGCAGGATTTATGAAGTTATTTCTCTGAACATTCCATTTTGTGGTTTTGCAGATATTATGAGAAGGTTTTGAGAGTTCTGAGGATTCTGAAGAAAGTGTGGTAACATTACCCAACAACTCTTTGTTTATATTCTGTGCCATTAATAATGTACACATTTTTTGCTCATAGCTTCGAGAGAATCTTTAAGATTGAGAGCGTTCACAGTTAATACTGATTTGACGTCATTTGAGATGTAATGCTTAGAACCATCAAAAATATTTTTTCAAACCCATCTTTCACATTATTTAAATGTATCTAAAAGAGAAGAAAGGTGTGTAAAGAATTTGCAAAGAAAAGAACACTGAGGGAAAAAGGATATATTTTATAATAATATAGGTCTGTAACAAATCTGTCTGTGTGAGAGTAAGTGTGTGTGTGTGTGTGTGTGTGTGTGTGTGTGTGTGTGTGCACCTGGTGTTTATCACCTCATAGGGACCAATTGTCTCCACAAAGATAGGAATAGCAGTAAATGTTGATCTTGTGGGATATTAGTTAGGTCTCCATGAGGAAACAAGCTTATAAATCACACAGAATGAAGTGTTTTGAGAATCTAAAAGTGTGTTG
>JAUMHG010000054.1:2080121-2098757 GCA_032359395.1 Enteromius anoplus | reverse complement strand
GTCTGTACAGTAGAAACACCATTACACCTATGAAGAGAGAGACCCCAGAAAACATGGACACACTACATGAGTGTGTGATTTGCATAAATATGTTGCATAAATGTAAAACCCAAGCTGACTGATTGTAGTGACTTTAATTTCAGCCTGTTGATGTATGTCTGTCATAAAGTCATAAACACAGCGCAGGTACAAAGATGTTTTTTTCTTATCTTAATTATGTTATCTGCTCATGATAACGTAAAGAATAAAGTTCCACACTGTTGCTTAATTTAAATGTATCTGAGGTGCTTGATGAACGTTTGGAGTTTCTTCAGTGAATATAAATATGTGTGTGTGTTATTCCACACAGACAAAATACTCTATACATACTAATTCCCTATATTTAGAAAGAATAGGACATAAAATAAAGCCAAAGACATGCCTTCATTATACTGTACGTCCTGAAAAAAAAAGACTTCTTGTATATATTTATATATTTATTCAGAACCACTCAGATTTCTAGGTCAATGTTTAATCGAATGTTCTCAATCACTTATACCATTTTTGTGTTACATCAACTGTTCAGTGGCCAACGGTCTTCAAAACATCTTCTACAGAATCAAGAAACTCCCACAGGTCTGGAACGACACGAGGCTGAGGAAAGTTTCTCTCTTATTGTGAAATGTATTTCTTTAACATAACTGTTTAGTGGTTTGATATTTTCTCATGTAATTCAGAAAACACTTCAGTATGCTGGAAGTGTCCAAATACTTCCTTGGGTTCATTGTTTATCTCTAATTTAAATATTTGCTGTGGATCTGTATGTGGGTTAAAGCTTGTTTTAAATATTACAGCTCTTATCTGGATCGTTTACGAGTGTTGCTTCACCACAAACTCATTCTCTGAGACCTTTGCTCCTTGCTTGTATATAAAAACGACCTTCATCGAGCGTTCCTGCAGAAGATCCAGCTTCAGCTTCCTACGAGAAGTCCAGGTCTGAGCAGAGAGTTATTCAGGATGTGGCTGCTGGTGTTTCTGCTGTTTGTGCTGATCTGGGCCGGAGGAACGCTCTGGTTTCTGATGAGAAAGCCCAGTCCGTTTTCAGTGGATTCTCTGAGGCCTGCAGGACCCTTAGAGCTGGACCAGAAGATGAGAGACAGGGTGCTCAAACAAGGTGAATCGCCAGACTTCTTTAGATGCTTAAATGCTTCTTTGACCTCCGAGTGACCCGAGAGAGTTTTAAGCCTGTTCTGCTAATCTGCAGCTTTTTAAAGCAAATGGACCATCTGATGTGAACTAATCTTCCAGCACATATGAGCACATCGTTTAAGCAAGCATTAATCAGGGAAGTGCAAACAAACTGAAGTGTTAATAGTCTCCATTGCAACCTTTTCTTCTCCACTCCACTTATTGAAATCATCGTCATTTACAATATCCTGTGATATTATTAAAGTTATTGTCCTTCACGTCAGTGTTCATATCATCTGAAAAAAGAGGACGTCAATGTTTGTGATTAAATATTATGAGGGTACAATATTTATAAAAATTTTTCATGTTCATGGATAAATAATTAATAATAACCATTTATAATAAACATAACTGCTTGTATGGTGAAGCAAAATTCTTACATTTATAAAAATCCAAAACAAAAAAACCCCAAAAAAACAATAAATAAATAATTACAGAAATAATATATGATTTAAGTGTGAACTGAATGTAATGTTCAGATAGACACTTTAATGCCTGTTACTAAAATTAAATGAACATTTTTTTAAAATTCATATGCAATTAGTTGACATTTGTACTTTTTTTTTGTTTGACACACTTAGGATTCAAGCAAACTTGCATAATTCTGTAGTTTTCAGCAGGTTAAAGTCATGAATGTACTGACAAGCGTTTAAAGTTAACTCACTTCCGCTGAAACTCACGTCATAATCAGTTGCATTTCAGTACTTATATATATATATATATATATATATATATATATGTATATATTAATGTAATACTAAATAAAACATCAAAGTTAAATGAATGCATATGTGCATATCCTTTATTACTTTAGAAATTAGGCATATCAGATAACTCTGAAACAGAACATGTAAACTATTTAAGGTAATCTAATTATGTAAAGCCTTGTCAATCCAATTGTAAAACAATTAAGATGTGTGTCAATGGCCATGCTGGTATCTTAATTAGATTAGCTGACTCTGATAACACTTGTAGAGCTTTTTGAGAGATAACAGTGTATTTGGTCATATTTTGTGGCCATAAGAACTCCTTATCAGGCATTTTCGTAATATTCCAACCTTTCCGATCAGGACTGTTCGCTCCCAGATCACTCGCATGAGTGACACATAAATATACTTGGATTTGAAACACATTTATTTCAAGCTAAGTATACTACAAACACATTATTACATTTATGTACGCAAAATACTTTGCAATTGTACTATTAGTTTACCTATTTTTTGTCAACTAGTTTTGAGCTTAACGCACTTCAATTATGGGGAAGTATATTTGTTTGTGCTAAAGTGGAAGTATTTAAATAAGTATTTAAAGCAACACTTTAAATATCTTGCATTTAAAGACTGGTATTATTCAAAGATCAAACAATCCTCATCAAGAGTGACATTAAAATTCATTTTAGAATTAAAATCAAAGTGAAAAGTTCATTTTTGTTGCTGTGTGTATTTCCAGGATTTACCAGGGAGAGGATCCCAGAGAATCTGGATGTGGTGGTGATCGGCAGCGGGATCGGAGGAATGACGGCTGCGGCGACGATGGCTAAAGCAGGGAAGAGAGTCCTGGTTCTGGAGCAACACGACGTGTCCGGAGGCTGCTGTCACACCTTCACCGAGAAGGGCTTCGAGTTCGACGTGGGTCTGTACCGCTCCTGACCAGAGACAGTTCACCCAAAACTACAATTAGCTAAAAATGTGTTCACCCGCAGGCCATCCCAGATCAGGAGGAGTGTGTTTCTTCATCAGATCTGGAGAAATGGGTCTCAGTAATGGAAGTGGATGGGTGCCGTCAGAATGAGAGTCTGATAAAGCACTCCAGTCCATCATTTAAAAGCCAAATTGAGCTATATCCGCAACCCAGTTTTATGAACTAGTCCTAGGATTTTCGTCCGATCAGATCCAAACCACTGCAGTAATAATTTTTCGACATTGAATATCAAAAATTATTAAAAAAAAAAGTTGAAATTTAGATTTTGGCGCAAAACAGTAGGACTATTAGTGTGTATGCTACTGTTAGCCAAATGTTATTCGGACTATAAATCTGGAACCGAATAAGATATCTAACTCAGTACACATGTGTATAAGCTCAATCTTTAGTCAAAAAAAAAATATAATATATCACGTAGCTCTGCCACTTGGGGGCGCTATGAGTCAGAAAAAACATATTTTCAACTATAACTAGACAACTGTTGGTCCGATTGACTTAAAAATTGAAATGCAGCAACTTGATCCAAACTGGCACAAGGACACTGGTGTATCTCAAAAAACATGGCCGCTATCGGCCAATGACGTTTGAGCACTTATTAGACAAGGTTAACGGAGGTCGATCAGAACGAAACTGTCTGGGCACGTTCGACTCATGGCCCTAAAGGTCTGTAAGAATTTTGAAAGAAATTGGCCACTAGTTGGCACTAACGAATTTTTGGCTCAGTAATCACGTGGTGTTTGACACACCCACACAATATGCATATCATTTGATAGCTCTCCTCCTAATGAGCAACATTGCCTCAAGAACCATTGCTGTCAATCATAGCGTTTATTAGTTAATAACAAATATGTTTTCGCTCAATCTCAAGCTATCTGTAACTAAAACTCAAAACTTTATGAAACTTGGTGAAAACATATGTCACATGACTCTTAACAATTATACAAAGTTTCATGTAGATCAGACCATAGGTGGCGCTATAACAGGTAAAAGTGCTTCAAAAACACAGTGTTTCAAAAGAAAATGATCTCAAATATAAGAACATGTTCATTCACAAAAACATTAAATCTTTATACCATATGATACATCTCCTCTTTCTGAACAACTTTACCACAAGGACCATTGCTGTCAATCAAACCATTCATTAATTATTCACAAAAATGTTAAAAACCTACTTTTTAAAACTAGTATCAGGTTTGTCGCTCAATCTGGATCAGTCCAATACAGACTCTCTAGATTAATAGTTATTAAAAAAAGATTGAATTACTATGGTTAGCTATAGTGGGCGGGGCATGTGACCGTGTAAGTGTGTGTCTGTGTGTTTGTATTGATATAACAGTTTAACTATGTCATTTCTGTGTGTGTGTGTGTATCTGTGAGCCCGTTGTCCACTTTCGATGTGCTTCAGTGTCAGCCATACATTCAGGTTGCCTCATACAACCTCAAAGGTTGACCTCAAAAATTGCTGCTTGCATTATTTGCATTAGAAATGAATAAAATGTGGTTCATAAACCAGTGCAACTCACCTGTGATGCAATACTTACTTCTGTGTTAGTGAAGTAAAGGCTGCGTGGGTTTCTTGTTTGTATAATTCTACAGGACTCCACTACTTTGGTCAGCTGCATGAAAATGGTCTGCTGAAGGTCGCTTTTGACCAAATCACAGAGGGTCAGTTGGAGTTTGTGGAGCTGCCGCAGCATTTCGACAGCATCGTGATTGACGACGGGAAACGGAGAGACTATGCCATCTTGAGTGGCAAGACTGAGATGGAGCAGAACCTGAAGAAGTACTTTCCTGATGATGTCAAAGCTGTGGAGGAGTTCTTCAAGATCATGAAGGTAGATCTCATCTAACTTGTGCTTGTAACTCGTACTTCTATCATTTTTAAATATAAAAACATGAATGTAATTAAATAAATAATAAATTAAGTAAATAATGAAATGAAATTAAAAATGTAATTAAATATGAAAGTTAATTGTAAATGAAATTAAAAATGTTAAAAAAATAAATTAAAAAGGAATGAAATTAGATTAAATTAAATGACAAATACAAAAATAAAATAAAATAAAACCCCTTAAGCTCATTATTCCTGTAACAGTGTTCTTCTCTTCTGCTCTGTGTTGTCCTCAGGTCACAGCCAGGAAGGTTCCTTTTCTGGCCATCCTAAAGCTGATTCCTCAGTGGTTAGCTCTGTTTCTGCTCAAAAGTGGCATCGCTGACTTCTGCTCGTCCATCTTTCGTCTATCAGGCCTCAATGCCGCAGAGGTCAACAACAGACTGACCAGCAACAAGGACTTGCACATGATCTTTTCATATTACTTCTACGGTGAGGCTTTCCTTATGATGAAATACAAATCATTTTTTACTAAAAAACAAAAAATGCAGTATTTCCAATTTCAAAAATCACTGCAAAGTTAATAGGCTGTGGTATAATTTATATAGCGGCTAGAGAAGTGTTTGTGTGCTGTTTTCTCCAGGCGTTCCTCCTAAAGACTCCAGCTGTATGATCAATGCTCTGATGCTGCATCACTTCAAGCGTGGAGCGTATTACCCTAAAGGAGGCGCTAGTGAGATCCCCTTCCACATCACTAGAGTCATTCAGAAACACGGGGGCAGCGTTCTGGTCCGAGCTCCGGTCAGCCGCATCCTGGTCGACAACAACGGAGCTGCTTACGGTCAGTCAGATTAAAAGGGCAAAGGGATTTAAAGTAATAGTATTTTCAGCCGCTAAAAATGGTCAGCTGTAATCTTTTTCTGTAGTGTGTCAGTAGGAAATATTATTTTACATCTCCAAACATTCATCTGATCATCATCAGTCTGTCTGGTGTGACATGAAGAAATAAAACAAACTGAGACAGACTCAGTCCAGAAGAACGGTGTCTCCGAGACGCTTCAAGAAAGACACCTGCAAAGCCAACCCAGTCTGAGGCAATGTTTTACTAGGTGGCTAATTCGTACAAATTTGTATGAATGACTTACACCTTACCCCGCCCCTAAACCTACCCGTCACTGGGGTTTAGACAAAATGTACGAGTGAGGTTTGCCATCTCGTACTAATACTCGGTAGTGAGACTGTATTGGTAAAGCTCCTGAGAAACCCTGCTCAAGTGCACCGAGGGCAATATCTGCTTTAAACACAAAGATACTCACAACTAATGTGGATTTAATTTGGTTAATAGAAGATAATTGGTGAAGAAAATACATTTTTAAAAGCATCTTCATTTCACAGCATTTTTACACAAGTGCCTCAAATGTTTACTAGCTTGTTCTTATGGCATAGACGTACCTGGGTGCACCTTTTAGGAAAAACACGAAATATGTACCAATAAGTAAATATCACTGCAGTTTCCAGAAGAAGTGAACACTAGAGGCAGTAAAACTGACACCTTTTATTTCTTTTCACACAAATTAACAGAGTTTTGATTAAATCAAGTGGAATTTTCGCACAATTACTTGAAGAATATCATGTCATGGCTTCAAAACAATATTAATTATGCTGGGAGATTAATGAAAGCAGAAAACTGCTGCTTTTGAAGGTTATCAGCACACATGTCCAGCTTCATATCTGTGTGTTTTAATAGACGGTAGGTTTGTTCGGTAGCTCACGGAGTACAGAGATGAGCTCCGGTTCAATCCTGTGTAGCTGTGTTCTAGTAGTTTTGTGTGCGATTGATCTAACGGTCTCGTGGTTTGATGGACAGGAGTGACGGTGAAGAAAGGCGATGAACATGTGGAGATTAGGGCTCCTGTCATCATCTCCAACTGTGGGATCTTCAACACCTTCCAGAAGCTCTTACCTCCAGAAATACAAGTCAAACCAGGTGATATAATCTGTTTGCTGCAGTAAATCATGGTAAGTGCTGGTGAGAGACGACTGATGAGCTGTTCTCCGGTCTTTCAGAGATTCAGAGTCGTCTGGACATGATGAGGCCAGGTAAAGCCTCGTTCCTGCTGTTCTCGGGGTTCGACGCGACGCAGGAAGAGTTAGGAATCGTGCCCACCAGCATCTGGCTCTTCAGATCCAACGACATGGACGCCATGTCAGTATGACGATGAAGAAACATAGAGAATCGTTAATAAGCATCGATACGCATAGACCACTGAAAATAACAGTAATCTTGGACAAGACTAGCCAGAAACTGAAGACTTATAAAGACAGGAAAACAAACAAGCAAACGAGAGGTTTACTTAACACAGGTGGAAACCAATGAACGAAAATTAGGAAGATGACCAAATAAGGAAAAAGAGGAACTAAACAGGAACTAAAATGTAACAAAACAAATGTACTTATCAAAATAAGTAAACTTCTTTAAATCACAATAACCTAATTATTATATATGCATGGATCTGCCATTATTAAACAGTGCACCTTTTAAAGAAACAAACACTCTCTTTAAGCATTTACTATGCATTTAATAAACTAAACTAAAACTAGGCGTGTCTGACATGAGCAATAAGTGGAAATAAAGGTAAGCTGAGTGAATGACTTGCAGTAGTTGTACTCAAACACTGGGCAGTGCTGTAGGCCTTCTCATTCCTCTCTCTCTTGGCCTGCTGCCATACTTCTGTCTGGACATGGTTTCTGCTCTCAGTCCAAGATGTGATTCTTATCTCCTGCCTGTGGGAAAACATATTTCCAGGCCGTTCCAAGCTTCGCTGTACTCTGATGTTGTTTTCTGAGGGAGCTGTATGATAAGTGCACTGAAGTAAAGCACCTCTCACCCACAGGATGGATGAGTTCTTCAGTATGAGTAAAGATGAAGCTCCAGAGAACATTCCCATGGCCCTCATCACCTTCCCTTCAGCTAAAGACCCCACGTCACAGATCCGGCACCCAGGTACCATCAGCGGACCACTGCCGCTCCTTCACTATACACTAACGTTCAAACGGCTCAGCAAAGATGCACATATATGATCACAAATACAGTCAAATCAGTAAAACTGTGGAATTTTATTGTGATTTAAAGCAGCTGTGTTCTGTGTGAATCTGTGTTCAAGTGTGATGTATTTCTGTGATGTTCAGCATCATTACTCCAGTCTCCAGTGTCACATGATCTTCAGAAATCATCATCATACACTGATTTACTGATTATTAGCAGTGTTTCAAATATAGCGCTGCACAGTATTTTTATAGAAACCGTGACACGGAAATGTACAAGATAAGGATTTATTTGAAATATGAATTCTAAACACTTTAGTATGCCTTTTGCATAAAAATTTATTCTTGTTCTTTTTTTTTAAATAAATACTGATGAAGAAAAACATACATTTTTTTAGACAGGTAATGTGTAGTGAGGCTTTTATTTTGTCACTTCTCATCACACTTTGATGTCAGTCTGTTTGTGTTTGTGAAGGTAGCTGTGAATGTAAAACATGATTTTTTTCAGGCAAGTCGTGTATGACCATCCTGACCATGGTGAATTACGAATGGTTTGAGGAGTGGAGAGAAACCAGGGTGAGGAAAAGAGGAGACGATTATTTCAACTATAAAATGAGATTTGCCAGCTGTCTGTTTGACTGGGCCTGCAAACACTTCCCCAAGCTCAGAGACAAGGTACTGAAAACTCAGAATGTGCTATTTAATGCTAAAATACTCCTGCTAAATGTTCAGAGTCAGGCAGGTGTGTAATAATACACAGAGAAAGTGATCTGTTAGCATACACATTCATCTCAATCCAGACACGCTTTTAATCCAACCACCTGAACTGAGAAGATCATGTGACTCGGAGCTACAGGAAAAAGACATCAACTCTAACTGAAGCAATATACATTTTGAGAATTCACAGTCCAATCCTGACCCTTTGAATAATGCACACAAACAGTAGCTTAAATTGCTGGTTTTACACAACGTCCTGCAGTAAACATCTCTGAAGGTGTTTCTAAGTAAGAGCTAAGAGCTGACAAACTGGTGTTTTTTTGGAGAAAATAAAAATCAGTGGCTGTAAAGGGAAGGGTTAGTGCAGGGTTGGTGTACAGGGCGATAGAAAATATATAACATTGTGTGTGTGTGTGTTCAGCTGGTGTTTCAGGAGGCCGCCACTCCTCTGACGAACATGCACTATCTGAGCTGTAACCGAGGGGCAATCTACTCTGCTGACCACAATCTGGAGCGCTTCTACGCAGAGGCCATGGCCCGGAACCGATGCAACACTCCTGTCAAAAACCTTTACCTGTCAGGTACAGACTCCAGACTGCTGAGTGTTTATAGAAACTCCTAGAGGCTCGAATAAACACAGAAGAGCTTTTCCTGATTCTATATTTAATTCCCTGTAAAGCCGTGAGTATCTGAGGTGTTTGTGTGCTTCAGGCCAGGACATCTTCAGCTGTGGGATCGCCGGGGCTCTTCACGGAGGTCTTCTGTGTGCCTCCACCGTCCTCAGATACCCCGTCTACATCGACCTGCTGCTCATCAAGAAGAAGCTGAAGAGGAGGAGAGCCAAGGAGGAGAAGCACAAGCAGCACTGATCCACTATAATATATATCCCTACAGAAACAGAAGAAAGTATTTAGAAAGATGCAGGATCAAGTTTGCATCACCCTGGTCCCCCCCAAAAAACATATATTGCTCAATGTTAATATTAACAAATTGGATCTTTATACATACATACATATATATATATATATATATATATATATAAAATAATTATTTAATTAATACTGTAACTAATTTATTGCTCAATATTAATGTTAATAAGGGGCATTTACTGATGTATTTTATGTTGTGGAATAAACTTTCAAAGTATCTTAAGCTTTTGTTATTCACAGACCTTATTTTAAGTATTTGTTTAAAAATAACATGTTAAAATCATCTTTTGATAATGGAATGAGAAAATGCTATGGGTGCAGGACCCAGGTGGAAATGTTAGTCCAGTGAAAAAAAGGGCTAAACTGTCAAAAGAGTGTCAGTTTCTGTTTCAGATTTGTCAAACTAGTGCTACTAACAGCACTCATTACCTGGAGTGTTTGATTCCTCCTGAGCTGATTTAACCTGTGTTTGATCCTCCTGGATGTTTGTGCTCAGCAGGACTCAGAGGAATTGTGGGAAACCTCAGACTTCCTGGTTTAAGTGGACATGTCCCCTGGGATTCCCGAACAGATTGGCTGGTGAATGTGGATATGAATGCCCTCTCTGTCCTCCTGAAGACCTACTTCATATACACTGAAGCCTTAACAACACGTTCAATTAAAAACATTGTCCTTATTAAAGGAATAGTTCACCCAAAAATTGAATTCTGTCATCATTTCATGATCTGCACGAATCTCTTTGTTCTGGCGAAAACAAAGGAAGATGTTTCTTCAGAAAGTTTGTAAGCCGGCTGTTTTGGTCACCATTGACTTCCGTAGTAGGAAAAAAATATATTATGAAAGTCAGTGGTGAGCAAAACAGCCTGATTAGAAACTTTCTGAAGAAACACATTTTCCTTTGTGTTCAGCAGAACAAAGAAACTCATCCAGGTCTGGAACTACTCCAGGGTGAGAACAAGGATTTGATTTTGGGGTGAACTGTTCCTTTAAGGTGCATTTGTCAGAGCTGAAAGTTAAAGTTATAGGAAGTAAGATGAAGTTTAAAACACTGGAACTACATTCGTCTTTGTACGAGTATCATTAAAATAAACTGCAGTGCTCCTGCTGTCTTACAGTGAAGAGTTATGAAAATGTTTCTGGACTTGGATCGCAGATTTTCAAACCGGCCAGAATACACACTTGTTTAAGATGCAGTGACTTGTGTTTGAACAGCGACCAGAAGCACTTCAGAGATCCAGAACACAGCGGATGGAGCTGATGAGGGCTGAAACAGAGCCAGTATTCACAGCACATCACATCAGCGATTGCAAAGGCACATTAATACAGTCCTGTAGAATATTTACATTCAAAACTAAACAGAACCTCTGGAGTAGGACAAGAAAACTAATAACCCTGACCTCAGTCATTCAGTTAACTGAAACCATGAAAAAAATGTATTTATAAATAAATAAATGAATTGAAAATAGAAAATGTCAGAGCAGCCTCGGCCCCAGAGCCCTGCTGCTGTGTGATGGCTCCGCCCCCTGCTGTATATGACCCCTCCCGTGGGCGGGCCCTTGGCCCCAGAGCTTTGCTGCTGTGTTTGATGGCTCGTCCCCCTGTATCTGACCCCTCCTGTGGGCGAGAGGAGCCGTTCTGCTGTGTGGAGGCCAGAAGATCCAGCTGCTTCTAATCTGAGTGGGCTGTTCAGAGTCCAAGCCAGAAACACAATCACAGATCTCTGAGGAGAGAGGAAACTTGCTTTTAGCTGAAAAGACAAGAAGCAAAGTCTTCTTGTCCTTCATTTATTGTAAGCATTAATTTTATGCACTAGTATATCTATAATCACCTAACAACATTCAAAGTGATCTGTTTGAATATTGTTGGCTGCTCGTGAAGTTGTAGATGTTTTTGCCTGAAAACATGCCTTTGGCTTTAATAAATTTAATCTGCATTCATAAAGGTTAGTTTGCTATAACTGAGACACTTTTAGTTTTCATTCATATTCAGATTCATTATTATTATTTTTTTTAAATGATAAAGTTTTGTAATTTCTTGCATTTATGTCATATATATTTAATGTTATTAACTGAAATTTCAAATAATTAGATAAATAATAAATAATTTGATTATATATATACAGTTATTTTAGGACATCAGATTTCAATAAAATAAAATATGTTTTTTTTTAAAGTACATTTTTATGTCATATAATATTGCAAATATAACAATAATGTTTTCACATAGTTTTGTAGTAATCACCCTCATCACTATAAACGGAAATGGAAGTAGAAAGTGTGTTTGTCTGTAACAGTGCTGTTCTGAGTCAGACTCAGTGTGTGTGTGTGTGTGTGTGTGTGTGTGTTAGAGAGAGCGCTGTCAGCCAACTTCACTATACACAAAAGAGTTCTCCATGTCTGTGTAAAACAGGCCAGACTCAAACACAGCAGCATGGCTTTGACCTCGCAGAGAGACGATGAAAATGAAAGATTTTGAAACAGTTTTAGTTTCAGAAACGTCCGAACAGGACAGAGACGCAGTAGTGACGAGGATTGTGTTGGAGGCTCTTGTTCTGCTGAAGGTGCTTGGCTCGGCTCTGACTCACAGCGCTGGAATTCTCTTTGGCAGCTTCTCTCCGTTCTTCAGCTGTTTGATAGATGGCCTCTGGGTAAGTTCTGCTACACGCAGGAGAGTGAGAGGAGAGGCCTTGGAAAGTTTTAGGAACACTCAACAGAAACAAACAGAGGAAGTGAAGTCACATTCTTCATTAAGCAACCAAAGATGGAGGGAGAAAGAAACGATAACTTCCCACAGAAACAAGACGAGGATTCTTCAAACGCTAAGAAAGTTTTCAGGAATGTGTAAAGCATCTTCTTTGGCATCTATGAAAAACCTTCAGCATCAGCAGAAGAAAAAGAAAAGTTCTTTATATTTCTAAAATGTCCAATTATAACGTTATACAAACTAAGGAAAACTGAAACACTTCTTTTGCATCGCTACCAAAAAATCTTTTTTCTTTGTTTTTTTTAAGCAACAGGTATCATTTTTGTGGAATCAAAAAACAGAGGTTTAAAGATTTAGATATACAAGAGCTCAATAAATTGGAATAAGAATGATAAGGTTCATGTGGTTTTAAAGACTCATCTTTATAAAATAATACACACTACACAAGATCAGGTGTAAAGTACACTTCATTTGATTTCAGAGTCTGTCTGTACTGATGTGTTGAGTACTGCTCGGCCAGAGATAAAACACACACAGTAGTATATTCTACATTTACATTTTAAATTGAGAAAATGTAACAACCCCAGAGCACTTTTCTTTGTATGGTATGTTATTAGGAGAAGACAGCTTGAGGCAGCACACACACACACACACACACACACACACACACACAGCCTCTACTTTAACTAAATAAGGACCCACTGACAGTATCTCTACTTGATCACATAATTGCACTGAACTGCTTTACCTGGGAACTGCAATCACTTCATTCTCTGATAATAAAAGACTATAAACAAGGGATAAAACAGTATTTGATAAACTGTACCATATGCCCTATAAACATTCTGAATCGTACCTAGAACGATTGTGATGCTATATGACAGAGAAAATCTAGCAGCATCACAAGTATGATATTTAGACTAACCGCACAACAGTTCTGTACACAACAACTTACGTTTCACAATAACATCAGTTATAAAGCCACCGCAGCTGGATTTGTAGCAGCAGTTCGTTTCTTAAATGAATCAATGTTTTGAATGAATCGGTTGAGTGAATGATTCAATGACAGACAAAGAAAAGCTCAAAAAGCTAAAACAAACCTGATATGCACTTTATCAAAATTTCACTAGTTTTATTTTACTGCTGTCAAATAACTAATCGTGGCTAATCACTTCCCAAATAAATGTTTTTATTCACATCACAATGTGTGTACTGTGTATTTTTATTATCGTACAAATATTTACGTGTGTATTTATGAACACATATTAAAGGTATAAATACCTACAATTTATGTTTATATATAAGCTATATATATATATGAATTTTCTTAAATATATGCATATAGACATAATAAATATACACATCACACACACATTTATTTTGGATGCAAATAATTGCAATGAATTGTTAGACAACATTCATTTTTATTTATTGATTTATTAACACTGCTATTTATGTCTGACCGAACTGATCGGAGCACAACTATCATAACAGCAGTTTGAAAAACTCTTAAATATAAACCTGAAATCATTGTTTGTAATGTTGTGATCCACCTTTAGCTGCTTGATTTGGTTCATGACTTCGAAACAAAGGCTTGTTTACATCCCTATGATGAACCAAAGCCACCTAAAGAGTGTGTGTAAATTATTCTATGGTGTGTATAACTTTTACTTCAAAAAGGAGAAGGCTGTGTTTGTGTATTTGTAAGATATGAAAGGAAACTGGCTCTTGTTTTAGAATAATGACAAGTTAATTCAGCTAAGCATTAGGATGTTTCTCTATTTCAGAAGGAAATCCATGACTGTTAGTTTAGTCAGTGGGGGTGGTATATAGGAGCATGTGTCTGTATCCGGTCTCTGTTCACTCTTCCATGTGTCTGAGTGTGTCGTCCCAGTAGGACGTGTGTGTGTGTGTCTGTGTGTGTGTTTTCTCTGGACACACTTCAGTGCCGTGAGCTGTAATGAAGGAGGTCTTACAGCTTGCTCTCAGAGGGGAACTGTTTATACTGAAGCAGTGTCCAAAAACAGTGTTTGTGTGAAGGATAAAAATCCTTGTACACATTTTTGTTCTTAAGCAAAATTAATTTAGACACCTGATGTGGGTCTTTCTGCTGCAACAAAGCTATTCTACTAGTAATAAGTGCAGTATATGATCTCAGAAACAATAACACTTCACTGAAGCGCTTTACATCTGTCTGCACACAATAACACTAAGACCAGAGTTTACTGGAACAAAAAGATTGTTTTTACGGCTCGCAGAAGAGACTGTTTAAAGGCAGTTTGGATTATGGTTGAGCTGCATTGAACCTCTGCTTATTTTTGAGTCATGATTCACTCTTTCCGTTCGCAGACGTTCAGTGGTTGCCTGCGTTCTGTCAGATGGACAATTGTTCGATGATCTTGAGCTTTTTTATTGCAGGGTAAGAAACATTCCTTGTAATATATTTAACAGAAGTATTTTCAGACACTGAGAATAAAGAAATTGAAGATGCATTAAATTGTATAAAAGTGACAGTAAAGAGGTTCACAATGTTACATATTTCTATTTTGAATGTTGTATTTATCACAGAATCCTGAAAAATATATTGAGCAGCACAATAGATAATAACCAGAAACGTTTCTTGAACAGCAAATAATATGATGATTTCTGAAGATCATGTGACACTGAAGAGTGGAGTAATGATGCTGAACATCACAGAAATACACTTGAACACAGATTCACATAGAACACAGCTCATAGAAATATTTCACATTATTACTGTATTTTTGAACAAATAAATGCTGCCTTGGTGAGAGACTTTTTTTAATAACATTTTAAAAAGTCTCAGCAGTCCCAAGTGTTTTGACTGGTAGTGTAGGTTCAATCTAATATAGATTTAGTTTTACCTTTTAATACATTATTGTGCATGAACTGCTGCAATGTCTATTAGCACAGGTTTAGAGAGCAGACTGTCTGTAGATCACATCTGAAGACACGGCCAACGCCAGACCTCTGTAAATCACCAAACAGCCTCTCGTAAATTACTGAACACAATGCTGAACTTCCACAAAGCCAGTTAATCACTGTCAAACGGTCTTATACAGGTCTGTCTTAAAATCTTTATTTGCTGTCTGAAAATTCATATGATTTATTTTGTCATACTAAACTCTTCGACTTCAGTCCAGAGCGGCGTTATCATCCCGATTCAAAATACACTAAATCAGATGTCTGTAGTCATTACTGAGCTGATATCAAGAGTGGTACACAAATCAAAGCTGGTTTAATCTGTCAGTGTTTCAGATGGGTGTCCCCCCCACCCGCTTTTCTTACTTAGTAGTTGTCTTGTTTTTAGCCAAAATATAGAAGAATTTCAAAATCAAGAAGGATTTTCTATACAAATAAAAGTTATTTCCTTGTCATTAGAAAAAAACAAGTTAAAATTAAGTGAGTTTTTTCTTATAACTAGCAAAATACTATCTCTCTCTCTCACACACACACACACAAAGGTAAGTGGTTGCAATCACCTAAATAAACCAGTTTAGTTGAATAACTTCAGCGAAATTTGTTTATTTAAAAGATAAATTGATTGCAACTACTTACCTTACACAATCTTTAGTAAATTAAATTAATAATCTGTCAATGTGATAAGTAAAATAGTCTTATTTCAAACTGAAAACAGATTATTTTTCTTACAGTGAAGTTATAGATGGAACACATTGACCTCATGTGACTAGTGTTTTGTGATTATATGAAAAAACGTAAAGAAAAATGTGCTTGAGAAAAGCTTTTAGAGGGAGTGTGTGCCAGATAGGTTTAGAGCTTGGTCTCAGTCTGGATCTTTCTAAACAACAGAGGGCAACAGAGAGTCTGCTTCTGCGTCTGGAAACATCTGGAGTGCTCATTTGCAGCTCTTGCCTGCAGATGGAAAATGTTATGCATGCACATACTGAAAGCATGTTGAAGCACTGAGTCCCACCATTAGCAATGATAAGCATTAGCAATGTTTGAGAAACACTTCAGAAAGCCTAGTATTTGAGATCAGGTGTAAAACCACCTTTTCTTGTTCCCAGCTGTTCTTTAGTTTCTCCTTGTTTATATAGTTCACCTTCGTCATGGATCTGAACTATGAAAACATCAGCGAGCCATAAAATATTGAACATCTGTTGGTTAGTTTGCAGCCATCTATTGCATTCATTGCTCTTGAAAATTTCCTTTTGATCAATGCAATCATCTAGTCTTAGAAACACAGAAGAGAGTTGCTAAAAGAACCTTTCATTGAACGGCTCCTAAAAGAATCGCTTTTTTGGTAACACTACAGTAAGGTTCGTTAGTTAACAACATTAATAAAACGGAACAATAATTCTACAACATTAACCGTACTAACAATAAATGGTTGTATTTTTAATAACTAATGTTAACAAAGAGGAATAAATACATAAATAAATGTATTGTTCATTGTTTGTTCATGTTAGTTAATACATGAACTAATGTTAACCAATGACACCTTTCTGTAAATTGTTACCGTTTTGTTTTTAATGTGAAGAACATTTAAGGAACCTTTCTATACTGTAAAGCTTCCGTGAACGTTAAAGATCCAAAAAATTTTCTCCTTGCTTACATGTTTTTATTCTCACATTCGTTTCAGAAGAGATTTCAGTCTGATTGACCAAGCTCTGCACATTTAAAGCATACAAATCTCCCACGGTCAGCTTATATTGGCTGTGCAGCCCACATTAACTACACAACTGCTTTTCTCTAATTAAAGGTCTCGTTTTGTGTGATGAGCGCAAGTCATAAGGCTTCTCAGCATAGAAATTGAATTGAAAAAATGGTGCAGTGCAAGAATCCCCGTGGGAAATGCTAGACGAAGTCTCCAACTTTGTTTTTTCTTCACAAGAGAACAACAAGGACAGATCTCTGGAGCTAACTGTCTTGAGAAGAAAGAAGGGTGGAGATGTGGTGTTCTTGCGGTTCTGAGACGTCCAACCAGACAATTACCTCTCGAAGCTAGAAACACAAGCAGGCACAGAACAGCTTCATCTTTTTGCAAAAATAATGTGCTCCTACATTTAAACAAGTAGATGTTCAGCAGGGCTTCTGTCACCACAAAGTGGTTTTAAGGTCTGTCTGTCTCCTCTTGGAGTGTGTGTAATGTGCCGCTCATTTGTATCTTGTTTGGCCAAAATAATGTGTTCTAAAGCATGTATGTGTTGTAAAGCAGCCATCTTGCCTGAGTTTTAGTCCTGCTGAAAGAGTTGTGTTATCTAAACTGTGTTTCACACCATCTGCTTAAACACTTCAAGATGTTTCTGAGTCCTGAACGCTCATTGTGAGGAATCCACCTTCCCCAGGCTTCTGCTTCGCCTGGAAATTTTTGCATCCGACTAAATGATTATTAAGAAAGATAATACATTAAAAATGCATTGTTTTTCACCGCCATGTTTGAAAGAGTTCCTGCAGGTCTCAGACCAGCTTTTCCAAATGAGTCGTCTTCCTTGCGGGAGAAAGAAAAAGGGTCGGGTTTCGCATGAGGGCATGGAAAAAGGAAGACTCGCTTTTGGATGGATGTAAAAAAAAAAAAAAAAAAAAAAAAAAGTGAGTTAGGCTTGCAGAGAAATGATGACTGCTTGATATTCCTTTTCACAGTGGGCCGATGAGAAAACATCCAGCTATTGACTGATTTTAGAGAAGTGGGGTGTGATGAGGGTCTGGTGTTTCAATCATTGTTAATTATACCTGCTGCTTTACTCACAGTGAAGCTCTGACCTTTGCTCACACCAGCTCAAGATGTTCCTTTCTTTGGAAATAGAACTAACAAAAGGTTTTGGTCAATGCTTTTATTATTGATAACTTGATAATCCACCCCCAAAAAAGCTATCCAACTTCCTATCTAACATCTACTCCGAGTACCCTAGTAAAAAACTAACATATTTAAAAAATATTAATTTCGTAGTAAGTATAGTTTATATCTATTAACATATTTACCAACAGATAACTTTTATTAACTTTTGATTCAACTTTATTTGGAGTACTACTTGTGCATATTTCTTATTAATAAGCCTAAAATACATGTTTATGTATCTATCTTTTATTGAGGATTGTGTAGTATTGTCCTCTAAATGCTAAATATTTAAAGCGTAGCTGAAGTATCCTTGCAATAGCTCCCCTTTAGCCCAATCAAATATACTAAGTATGTCTTTAATTGGACTTCAGCACTACTTCTGCACAATTAAAGTAGATTAAGTACATTATTTTAGCATACTAAAAGTACTAAAACTAAAACTGCATGACATTTTATGAAGAACATAAATATGAAAACGTGTTTGTAATATACTGAGCATGAAATAAATGTTAATCAAACACATTTAGGTATACATTTATTTTTCACTAGGGTACCAACCATCCTGTAGCAACCAGCCTATAACTCATACACTGTAAAAAATGATTGCGCCAATAAGTTATCACAACTTAACCTTTTGAGTCAAGTTAACTTATCTGGGTTGA
>JAUMHG010000054.1:2066357-2080021 GCA_032359395.1 Enteromius anoplus | reverse complement strand
TAAAGTTAACAAAACTTAACATTTTAAGGCAGCACGAACACTTTTTTTTTTAAGTTGAAACAACTAAAAAAATTTTTTACAGTGTATAGCAACACTCTAGCAAATGCATAGCAACACCTTAGCAATCACCCCAAGGACCCTAGAAACCGCATAGAAAACACTAGCAACTGCATAGCAACAGCCCAGAGTCCCCAAGCAACCACCTTTAGGTACCCTAGCAGCCACCGTGGTAACCACGTAGAAACAACTTGGCAACCACCCCAAAGACTGTGTGTTTGTATATATTTACATATGTGGTAGATGCTAAAAACAGTGCAAATTACCATCCTTCTTCAAAATGTTGTGTTTAACACATGCAGGTTTAGAATAACATGAGGGTGATAAAAAGATTACAGAAAATTAATTTTTGAGTAAACTGTCCCTTTAAGAGCACAGGAGCCATTTCTGATCATGATAGTGCCTGTAAATGCAGATTTATTTAGCGTACTATTGCTTTAAGAAAGCTGGAGCGGCATTAGTTGAGAGCTCTGGGTGTGTCTCCTCCAGGACTGAGGGGGGTTGAGATACGAGATCAGGGGCTCTAAACACAGCAGACTGAAGAGAGAGGACTCGGGCAGGTGGAGACAGGCAGAGAGAGAGAGAGAGAGAGAGAGAGAGATGGCCTGATTTCTTTTAGCTTGCTTTTCTAAATTGAGTGTTTGAGGATGTGGCAGTGTAGAGCCACGTATTTGGCTTTAACCTCACAACCAAACCAAACACAGAGATAAATATATGTATATACAGTCAAACTAAAATGATTCAGACTCCAGTGTGTGCAGGACACCATAGTTGATTTATGTAAGTGAGGAGAGCAAAACAACAGTAAAATCCAGGATCAAAAAATGATTCAGACACTTTAACCTGAGCATGTTTCGTGTGATCTTTTCCACCAAAGAATGAACACAATGAAGCATTGCTGGGTAATAAGTTGAGCTAAATTGGTTTTATCTGATTGTGTTCTTTACTTCAACATCTGACATCCATTAATACCATCTTAGCAAAGTGATCAGCCATTATCAGCTAATGACACCGTTTTACTTGGACTAGCGTTTTATTTCTGTTTTCTAAACTATAGTGAATGAGCTGTGATAGAATGCTGAAAGTGTCTGAATAAATCTTGGTTTGACTGTACACACACACACACACACACACACACACACACACTCGGTGCTCAGAGCTTCATTCACTTTCTCTTCCAGTGTCTTCTGTTCATATCAGGGTGAAGGAATACTGTGATGAAGGAATGCTGCTCTTCGTCTCGACACGTTCAGCCGTGAGCAGGGGAGGGACAGATAGTTTACTGCGTGGGGTCAACCGGCTCGATCGACACACTCATGATGTCAGCCTAAAAATAGACCGAGAGCGGTGAGATTTGTGTAGCGCCGCTGCAGAGGTGGCCATGATGATTACGCTTTCATCACGAGCCTGTGTTAAGGGCTTCTTCTTGATTTTGTGATTGTATAACCCTTTATTAGTGTACTATAATGTCCCACTCTTTTATACACCAACTATTCAGACCACCAGCCGCCTCTCACCTTTAACCCTGCACTGAAGCCGAATTCACTGACACTTCTTCAAACAATGAACTACAGAAGAAATTCTGTATATGAAAAATTGCATATTGGTTTAGTTTTTTTATCGTTTGTTTTTTAGAAATGATTCTTTTTAAATGAGTATACAAAATGTAAAAAAATAAAATAAAATAATAATAAATGCGTTTTAAAAACCTGCACTGCTAATACTAATTGGTAAACACGCGGAGGCAAAGAAATCCAAGGCACGTCGATTTGATAAGCAATACTTAGGAGAAGGGTCTTCATATAACATTTACACACACGAGACGTACACCTAAATCAAATGAGAACAGATGAAAACTCAGGGGCACAAAGCTACTTATATGGAGAAGACAATGACGGAAAATAACAAGACACACCTGAACATAATGACTAATTAAAACAGAACTAGGTCAGAAGGGGGAAAACACTGAACACAAGAACAAAGACAACAAAACGAACGTCCAAACATGTGACAGAAGTCTTAAAAAAAATACTACAATATAATATTACATTAAATATTAGAATATTATTTACCTTAATATGCAACTATTTTAATAAATATTTGTGGAAACCATAAAATATTTCTAAGATTATTATTATTTTTGGTAATGTATAATAGTTTTACATCTGATAAATGTTATATGACCTTCCTGAAGACAACTGATAATTTCTTATATTTTACTTATATTTATATATACATATATAAAGTAATATATTAGCAATAATATAAGATTAATGTAATACAATTCATGTAAGAAAGTATAAATTATTACATTTATTTATAAAAACAAATTCTCTGTAAGTATCTAACACATTTGAATATTTTATAAAGACTTGAATATGTTTGCATATATTAGTCATTGCTAGATCAATAGAAATAATAAAATAAATAAAATAATAAATAATGTATATGTATCAAGAAGTGTTGATTGAATCAGTCTATTGTGTACTTTACAATATATTTTTTTAAAATAATTGTCAGTGGAGTGTTCCTTTCTCTCCTTGTCAGAAGACTTGCTGACCGCTGCAAATATTCCCCATCGATCATTTCAGAGGCTGTCTGCAGGACAATGAGCAGATACAGCAGGTTTGGGAACAGAGCCAGTTTGTGTTTCTGGATGAGTCTCCCTCCCAACAGTGATGATGATGATGTGGCAGGCTTGACAAAGGATGTTGCTTAGTCTCCAGAAGAAAAGAGGCGTTGCTTCTCTTCCTCAACACAGTTTAACCTTCACACAGAGACACATGATCCAGATCTCTCTTCTAGACCTGAACCTGACTAACCCTTTCTCTCAGACTGTATTCATGCTCGGAGATGAGCTCGGACCACAGAAGTGGGAAAATGTGAGAAGCAGATACTGAGAGTTCAAGTTACATGACTCAGAAACAATCATCTGAGCTCTCCAGCGCAGTCTTTATAAATTAACATGAAACTATAAACGGTAAATCCATCAGATTTACAGTAAAAAAACAGCAGCTGCGGCTAATAGAACTTCTCAGTAAAAATATGGCAGCAACGTTTGAGCTTAAATTAGCAGCAAAGCTGTGTATTTCATTGACTTTTTAATACACATAACCCCTGTAATAATACAGAGACCTAATTACTAATACTAATATTCAGAAAATCAGTACTCTAACTCATAATCTATCATTAAACATTGACTCTATAATAATGCTCTTTCCACTTGAGGAAGCTTTATTATAGATTATGAACTCGTATTTGAGTTAAAATCATCTTAATGCTGTTTTAGTTTGATCTGATGTTCACTGATGGACTGGAGTGCTGGGGATTATTCTGATGTGTTTATCAGACTCTCATTCTGACGGCACCCATTCACTTCCATTACTGAGACACTGACGCAGAGACACATTTCTTAACATTTCTTCCCATGAAGAAACAAATTGGTGGGTGATCTGAACTATTGATCTTTACAGTCCTTTACCCTTAAAATGACCAGTTGTTTTAGCAAACTATTAAAGAGCTGTTGTGTGAAAAACTGCACTCTACAGAGGAGCCAGAGCCGGGGTCTTGGCCAGACTTTCCATGATGTGAAAAAGAGAAGAAAAAGAGCAAAAACACAACGGTGCTGTGGTCTGAGAAATGACTCAACTAAATATGGGCATCTGCACTCGGCCAATCAGAGCGTAAGCCCCGCCCCCTCCACATTGGCACGTGTATTTTTCCTCCTCGTCTTTGTCTTATTCTTTTGGGCGTGACTATTTAGAGAAAATGAAGTGCAATAATATTAACACCCATGTAAATGTCATGCATTGTTTCGAGAAAGCATGTTCTCTCACAGTCTCATGTGCAGTGTCGCTGCCTTTTCCACTTTCCTTCTGTGTTCCTTCCTGGTATTTCCTGAGAGATATTTGAAGACACAGATTTCTGCTTTCCATCTGTATGTGTTCAGAAGAGTCGTAAATCAGAGCTGTGACCTGCCGGCTAATTCTGATTGCTTCTGCGCTCTGAACCTGTTTACGGTGTCGTGAAAACGCAGGAGTTTGAGAGTTTAGTGTGGAGCACCTGTCTGTGTAAAAGCACAGAAACACCCCTGAAGACCGCAAACATCACTGATAAAGAAGCTGCTTTTATTGTGAAGAAAATGGACAGAAATGATTCAGAACCGATTTCAGAGAATGAGCACAGAATTATGTTTTCTTATCACATTGGCAGATTGGTTTCTTTTATTTTAAGCATAAATCATAAATAGGAAAATATCTGTTTTCTAAAAACATAACATTTAAAAGTTTGGGTCAGAAAGACTTGTTTTTAAAATCTCTTTAAGGTTGCATTTATTTGACCAAAAATCCAGTAAAATCAGTAATATCATGAAATATTATTCTAATTTTAAATGATGCTTTTCTGTGTAGATTTAGGCTAAAATGTCATTTATTTCTGTGATCAAAGTTGTATTTTCAGCATCATTACTCCAGTCTTCAGTGTCACATGATCGTCAGAAATCATTCTGGTCTACTGAGACATGTCAATAAGATTTTTCAGGATTCCTTGACAAGCATTAAGCATAAAAATAGCATTTTAATTGAATGCATCTGAATGAAAACAATCATGAAGAAATAAATTCGAAATAAACCCTAAATAAAAGGATCATGTGGAATTTATACATCAACGTTTTAAATGATTTATTTTTATACGCAATGTTTATAGTGATATTTGGATATTTAATCTGTCAAAACTATTTTATATAATGGAACACAATAAACGATGCAAAAGCTCTGACAGATGTGCTTTCTCAGTCAGGTCTGAAGGCTGGTCTGTGGATCAAAGCTGTGTTTCTCTCTCTGACCAACAGAAGGCGTCTCGCAGCGATGGGATTCCTTCACTAGTGGTAAGGCTTTGGTAGGAAGCCAGACTCGTTTTACCACCCGAGGCTTGCGTTTATTTTGTGTTTCCAAATGTTTCCCCTCAAGTGATCCGGTCCAGGGCTGCGTCTGCGCTGATTATCACACACACACATACAGCTGACAGCTGTCCATCACACAACACTTCATACAGGGCATGTGAATATTACAGTCAAAAAAGAAAAATAATCTATAACTTAGTAATTAAGAAAATGCTTGATAATAAAAAATCTTACCTTGTTCATATATGCTGAGATGTGAGTGTGGTCTTAATTACTCGCTCACTCGACAGGCGTCTTTACAGACTACTGCCCACGGGGAACTACAGTAAACCAGACCTTATGTGAGCTACACACAGAGTTTACTGAAAATCATTAGTTTGGACCACTCTTGGTTCATCTGTCTGATAGAGTATGATAGTGTTATCATGCATCTAATGCTATGGACATAAGGTATGTTTCTGAGTTTGAGATTGATGCACCACATGATAGAATGATTGAATGTATAATCTTTCCACTGATGTCTGGTTTGTTATGAGAGGACAATATCTGTCTGAGATACAACTATTAGAAAATCTGGAATCTGAGGGTGTAAAAAAAAATCTAAATAGTGAGAAAATCACCTTTAAAGTTGATCAAATGATTGTATGATATAAATGAATCTGATAAAAAAAAAACTGATCAGAAGATGTTTTCCTGTGAAAGAGTCAGTTGTCAGTTGTTAGTATTAATTTCTGACATCTAATGACTTCTTCTGAAGCTGCAATTCACACTAAATAATGATTATACCTAACATTGTGAAATATCAGGTTTAGCTCCATGTGTTACTTAAAGATCTAAGATAAGCCACACTTTGTCTTGTTTTGATCCTGTGGCAGAAACAAGCTTCCATAGATTCTTTATAATTACTTGTGAAACTTTTAAGCAATTGCTTAGTGAAAATAGTTTCAAAGTAAATTTTACACCAGATTTGTATTCATTTATTTTTAGTCTAAAATTATATAGTAGAATTTGACTAAATGGTTAAGGTGCGAAGGAAAAAGTTTCTTCAAGACGTCTGCTGGTTCACTCAGGTAAAGCAGCACATCTTGCTGCGATTCCAACAGAAAGGAGGATGTTTTTCCACTGGCAATGTTCATGCTCGTTATAACAGCGCAGCCTGAAACCATCTGGAATCATCGCTGGCTTTTAAAACAGAAACGTCATGGACTCTTCTCGCGATAAGGAGGCCTGCAAAAAACATTTAACCTGAAAATCACAAACTCTAATATCTGATTTCAGCCACTTCTTTTTCTTACTTGTTTGACTGAAATCCATTTTGTTGATGACATGTGTTTTCCTTCCGGTTCTCTTAGGGTTCAAAGGTTCATGTGTGATTTATGCCCCCCAGATCTCTCTCTCTCTCTTTCTGTTCCTCTTCAAAGACTCCTACAGACTCCTCCCTCTTATAGGTCTTCTCCTTTTCTTTACTTCATCCCTGAATCCCTGTCTTCAGTTTTTAATCTGCAAACATTCACAGAGAGCTAAAGAGCATGAAGTCTGACAGACTGTGTAGAAATTTGAGAAATGTACGTAGTTGATGAAGTTCAGATTCAGCTCCAGTGAGAGATGAATGGAGAATAAATGGACTCGTCACTCACTGGATTGACTGGACGTCCCCCAGAAGTCTTTTCCCTCTGTTTGTGTGCGGGAGAGACACATCCCTCTAAACATTTTTAAAGAGCTGCTTTGCCACTTTTTTCCCTGTTTGGTTTAACAGCCTCTCATTTTGGTCGTATATTTTAAGCAGAGTTTACTGAGCCTTAACCGAGTGCCCAGCGAGTCCACGCTGAGATCTTCTGTGCCCCGGCACTTTCTCCGTGGCAGTGTGTGGACCTCTGCTGACCACGACTGACCTATAATTTAAACCCCCACAGCTCCATTGTATTACAGTGTTCATGTGTTCTCTCCCATGAAGAAGACAGTCAGTTCTCATGTGTTTATATGGCTGCATGTGATTTGTAAGTCAGCTGCGCTGCGACTGTTAAATCATCAAGATCAAATCTGTGACAACTTCCAAGTGTCCTTTATGGAAACACGTAAACAAACAAATAAAAGATAACTGCAACGTTATATTATTACAACGTTATATATTTTTGCAGTTGTGCCTTGTTTCTTATAATTGCAATTTCAGCTTCTCGTACTGCAACTAAATGTTTCAGGTGCACCTTTATTTCTCATTATTAAAACTTTATATTTTGTTATTGTGACTTTAATCTAAAAAACTCACAGTTATGAAATCGCAATTTCAAAATGTTAATTACAACAATAACGATAACCAACATTGTAAATGCTAAACTTATAGCTGTGATTGCAAAAAAAAAAAAAAATCGGTCACAAGATACACAAGAGCCAAAGGCATTTCACAAATCGAATTGAAGACGGAGACAACGACCGTGTCTATTCCTCTCACAAATCAGTCGTTTTGCCTGAAAACACTTATTAAGAATATTAATATCTTTCAAATAAATGATGACGGTGGTTGTATCTGTCTGCTATATCTTGTGTTTTATTGACAGATGGTAGGTTTAGGAGCAGGGGTTGGGTTACGTGCTCAAAAATGTGTAAATAAAACTGTTTTGACTGTTTACATTGAAAAATCACACCCCTACATATATGCAACAATGCCATTATTTTTACACAATATATCTTTAATTATAAAATAAATAAAAATATTGACGCTAAGGGATTCCTATTTAAAACAACGGAGGACCCTTCACGTCGAAAATTGACAAAAAAGGGGTACCTTGCGCTTCAAAAAGCGACGCAAAAGGGTCTTGACCAAGCGTCAAAATGTGACGAGATGGAGTGAGACTGTGTTGTTTAAGTCAATATGAAAAGACAATCAGTTATTGTGCTGCATGGAGACTGTCCTCTAACAAAAAAAACAACCCTATAGGTTGTTTGTGCAAGTACCTTATTACGCCCACTCCAGTGGGCTTAAAAATAATGACAATGTCTGTCGTCATGTAATGACATATGACTGTGATTACCAATCAAAATGTTTTGTTTAAATGCAGTGCGTGGAGTTTTCACACTGATCCCACTGTAGTTAAAACATATTTTAATAGGTGTCATTTTTTATAATTTGGGAATCAATATGCAAATGTCCTGTTGCCAGCAGGGGTGCAATTGTAGTATACGGTCTGTTGGGTCGTATTTCGCTACTATGTACAAACGACCTATATAGGTGTATTGGTTGGAGGACATGTTGGCTGCTTGAGGCAATACAACGATCTGTCACGACATTCTTAAAAGAATAACATTTAAAATCTGAGACCTTGTTTTATAACACTGCATGAGAACTTGATGCATGACTTGTTGGACATAGCAACAGTAACTAAGGAGGGTTTTGACCTGTGACAGGTCAGGTTCAGATACTTTACAGTTACAACTTTCTTTGCATCTCATAATTGGGATTTTGGTTATTGTAAGTGTGACTATATTACCATTTGTGACTGGTTCTCATAACGGGGACTATATTTAGCAATTACAACTTGATTCTTTGCGATCAGAACTAAATGATTTGAATTTGTGACTTTGGTTCTCATTAGTGAATGTTTTGCAAATAACATAATTTCGAGAGGATCGCTGAATGAATTAATCACAGCCCGTTACCTAATCATCCCTTGTTAATCTGCACCCAATCTAATCATTTCCCCTTCACTTTGTATTCTCCCAGCTTCCATTCTCCCACATCTCGCTTTTGTGCATGATCTCGATTACTCTTCCAAGCTCGATCAAGAGGATTCAGCCCCTCTCCTAGCCCAGCCAGCCTTCAGCCAGTCCGCCTGAATTCCCACGAAAGCCTGCAGCTTGCGTGCCCTCAAATCTCTTTGCACTCTTCATCCGCCAAAGCAAACCCACAGAAAGAATCCGCTACTCACTTCACGCCGGCTTCCTCCTCCATCATCTCCGCCCGGACACAGAACCAAGCCCAGTGTTGCCAACTTTCAATCGCAAGTAGCAAGCTAGCTTGAAGTTGCTAGACGTTTTTTTTTTTTTCTTCTTTGTGTTTACATAATATATTTAATGCACCCACTTTCTCGATTTAATGTTTTCATTGATATTGTTGTTCCTTCTATGACCAGGTAAGTATGAAGAGGCCACTCTCAGAAATACAATTTCAGGCTTTTACTTACAAAGGGCCTACGGCCTCACACAAACGGCTTGCCACATGGTTGCACACCATTCATTCTTCTTTTACACCTTTATAGCTACCAACTTAGTAACCATTAGTGCCCTCTGCTGGTGACAATAATACAAGGACTCAACAGATATATTTAATCTAATGGTTTCTGTCGTCAGAAACAGAATATATATATATATTAGTAACTTGAATGTAGCCCATCATTAGACCTACTAAACTAGCTCTACCTTAGGATTAAAATCCTGATCATTATAAAGTCACTGTCTGACAAAATAAAGTTCACATAAGAGACAACGGCTACTCCTTGATTTGCCTATTTGCATAAATAGAGTTAGAAGCAACATATTAGGTGTGTTCAAGCTCATGCTGTGCTGCGCAGACCGGTCTGCGAGATTAGCCGAAAGCAGTCGGGAGGAGCTGAAAACGGAGCCATCAAGTCGGACACGTTGGGGATCTCGTTGCTTCCTCAAACATGGCAGATCACGTGGCGTTTGCAGATGAACTGGAACTGGAAGCTATAGAAATACCTTTTTTAGTTGGAAGAAATGCAGCACATGCAAGTGAAGCAGCAACTACAGATTTCAGCAATCAATGTTGACCACATTACATTAAATGTCTGTGACATTTTAGTTATTCCATTAAAAATATTTCTTAAATATGCAGCTGAATACTATAAGTGGTCTGTATGAAAAAAGTACAAAAATAAACGTATGCACAAATCCAATATAAAGAATTTAAGGGAAAAATGTACTGCAGATCGTAAACTATTTACGAAATGGCATGCAAATTGATTTGTTATGCAATTATAAGGATTGAAGCATGAAACACTAGTGATCATCTTCACGTGGTGAACGTGGCCAATCATGAGATGCTGTGACGTCATCACAGCTTGGCGCAGTCGCTCCTGAAATGCTGCACTGGCTGAGCAAGCAGGCTGTTCTCGGAATGTTCTCGCGTTACTTTGATGCCACACGTGAACGTCACGTGGCGTCGTCGCCGGTTCAAGTCGGACAAAATATCTAACCGGCATGCATTACTTCAAGTCAGCCGCCGATCGGTCTGCGCAGCGCCGCATGAGCTCGAACACACCTACTAGCTGCTAAACTAAAACTCTGCCCCCAGCCCCTACCAACCCACAGTTTGCCACAAACCCGGCCCCTGCTTTAAACCCAAGCCATACTAACCTCGATCTCTCTTCTCCTCAGGCCAACCTGTTTCTGGACTCCGACTATTGGACTAAGTTTATCCAGCTGTGGCCCCTTGACCTTATTAAACCAAATTCATGATCAGCCCCTTTCCCTCCCCACCCTTTAGCACCTTTCGGATCAGCCCGAATGGTCTCGCTACCCGCAATTTCCATGCAAATCACCTCATTATTAATCCCCTCCTCCCCACATAATTCAGCCTTACCCAATATCAAAAAAAAATATAAAAAGTTAGCCAAGGTCCCTTCTATTTTATATCTGCCCTCTTCTCGCCTCATCATCGCTCCCCACCCCAGCATCTGCCAGAACGTAATGAACACAATGCCTTCGATCTTCAAGCTAATTCCTCCATATCTGTTTCTTTCTGCAGGGTGACCCACTCTAAATACAGACGTCATCTTTCCAATGAAATACCAAAAGATATTTATCGACCCACATCAACATTTCTTGTTCATCTGTTGAACTGTCATGTCACCCTGATCCTAACTTCTCCCATTATCTGTTGTCAGGTTTAACACATGGATTTCACCCCGGAGTTTCCAGCATTCCCACCCATTCTCATTTCTTTCCCCACCTCCAATCAGCCACTACCATTCCAGACTCCATGGATCTTCTAATCAATGAATCAGAAGACACACTCCTGATCGTGCCCTTCCTAGCCCCTCCCTTTAGCACCTTTCGGATCAGCCCGATAGGCTTTGCTACCCGAAAATTCTCAGGAAAGAAATGCTTAATTATCGATCTTTCCTCCCCGCATAATTCTCCCATTCCTAGTATTACCAGCCTGATCACCCTCAAAGAATGTTCCCTTCTCTACCACACCACCGACCAAGCCATAGAAATCATTAAAAAGTTGTCCAGGGTGCTTGGATGGCAAAGTGGACATCACATCCGCCTTTAAAGTCATGCCCATCCACCCTGACTTCTAGCACCTTTTCGCCATCTAATGGAATGGCCAAACCAATTCTATTTCGCCGTTCACCTCACCTTCGGATGTAAAAGCAGCCCAAAAAATATTTGACATGCTCTCCGAAGCCATTTGTTGGATCCTACAAAATAACTACCAATTCCACCACAGCAACTGTCCTCAAAGTTACCAAAAACCCAGGGATTCCCATAGCCCAAGAAGAAAAAAAATAAACAAACTTCGGGCCCCAGCACATGCATCGAATTCTTGGGCATTAATCTCGACTTCCAAAAATTCGAAGCATCACTCACTGGAGAAAAACTAGACAGGATCACCCTAATCGCCTCCAACCTCCTACCCCATCCCCTGTGCTCCAAACGAGAACTCCTCTCAGATTTTTGGGCTCCTCAACTTCGCCATGAGTATCATCCCACAAGGCAGGCCTTTCATCTCCCACTTACTAAACCTAGCCTCCTCAGTACCCTCCCTAGAAGATTCCATAACCCTAACAGACCCTTGCCTCCACAAACTCCAGCTCTGGGTCTCTTTCCTTTCCCAATGGAACGGTCATTCTTTTTTCTATAAAGACTGCCTATCCAATCCCACAGACATCCAGCTATTCACCGACGCAGCCCCTTCCATAGGATTTGGAGGCTTTTACCATAACCGACGGTTCGCCTCCCCCTGGCCCCCCGAATTAGCCGAAACAAAGCCCCACCTAGATTCTACGGTCATCTACAAACTCTACCCCAAAGTAGTTGCCGCAGCCCTATGGGGACCAGAATGGTCTACCTCCTGCATATTTGTCCACTGCAACAACAAGGCCACCGTTCAATGCATAAACAAACACAGCTCCCACTCCCCTGCTATCATGCCCCTTCTCAGACTCCTGGTCTGGATTTCTGCCCTAAACCAATTCATTCTCACTGCCAAACTTATCCCAGGGAAGGATAATACCATAGCTGACTTACTGTCTCGTTTTTTGTTTCAGAAATTTAGGACACTGGGGCCGGAAGCCGACCCCCAGCCAACCCCAGTACCTTCATATTCGCAACTCATGTTCCCCTGAACCATCCCTTCAGACCCCTATACGAAAAATCCATCAACTCCATGCTCCTAGCCGTAGCCCCTAGAACTCTCCAATCGTACCACACAGCTTGGAGAGCTTTCAAAACTTTCCACCTTAGCTTTAATCTCCCTTTCCCAGATTTCTCCCTACTTGCCATTACCTCGTTTATATCATACCTCAACTCTTCAAGATTTCGCCAAGCCAATTCCATCAAAGGATACTTAAACGGACTCCAATTTTTCACAAATTGATACATGGTTCCACTTCTCCCACCATCTCCAACGCCCAAACCCATCTAATCATTAAGGGGCGTCCAGAGAGAGAACCCCTCTCGTCCCGACCAAAGGCTACACATAACCCTGGAGATCTTAACCCTCTGCATCTTCAAACTTCGCCAAAACTACAACTCCCCCCTAGTCAACTGACCCTAGATGCCATGTTCACCCTAGCTTTCTTCGGCTTCCTAAAATGTTCAGTTAATTCCCAATTCAACCCTTCCATTCATCTCACCATTTTCGACCTCTCCATCCTCGACCATGAAACCATGACCGTCTTTATTAAACAGTAAAAAAGACCAACTTAAAAGAGGCCACCACATCTATATTTTAAAACTACAATGCCCTACCCAGCCTTACCAAACCCTACGAAGCTTATTCACCTCCTCCCCCCTAGAGCCCCTTTTTATAGACGAATCAAATCATCCCGTATCTAGGTTCTGGTCTCAAAAACACCTTAAATCTGTCCTCTCAATATCCGAAATCGACCCAGACCGTTTCTCTTCCCACTCCTTCAGGACAGGTGCCGCCACTACAGCCGCTAAAAGAGGCTTAGCCCCAAACTAAATTCAAACCTTCGGCCCTCCCATTTCCCTCCCTCCGCTGAGGGCTTTTCTCCTCTATCCCATCTTTGTGACGGTCCCGTACCTCCACTGAGGTTTCTGCCCCGCCTCCGTTAGAGGCACTCCCATTCCCCTTCCTCCGCTGAGGGCTTTTTCCACTGATTTTCCCCTAACCTATAATTAACCCAAGCTCAACCACCCCTTATTCCATGCTTTATTTGTATTTGATTTATCAAATTTTCATTTTTCTAACTCTTATCTCTGCTTCTCCAACAGGTCATCGGATGTCCAGGCCAACCCAGCCTTCTTTTTTCCCATTTACCTATATTTTCATATACTTAATTTATATATATATATATATATATATATAAAAAAAAAATATATATATATATATATATATATATATAGTAACAGCAGGAGCCACCGACACGACACAGTGGGTGTGGCGACAGCCTCGGCGAGGCATTTTTTTAATTAAATCACATACAAAGGGAAAGTGTCC
>JAUMHG010000054.1:2026995-2047909 GCA_032359395.1 Enteromius anoplus | reverse complement strand
CTCCAGAACATGGCGCCCGCAGCAACACTACAGACAGAATAATAGCTCCGCCTTCTTTCTCTGTGGAAACATTTGGGTGGAGTTTGAAAACAAACCCACTCTGTGACGTAGTTTTAGGAGGGTGTGGACCAGTCATAATGTTTATAAAGAATATATTTTGATTTTGAGACTTCATGGATCTTATCAATGCACCACAGCTTGTAACACTACAAAGAGAAAGGAACACTTGAAATTGCATCATATGACCACTTTTACAAATAACATTTAAAAGCACAAAATGTAAATTTTTTTTTTTTACTAATGCTAAAACCGCCAACTGAGATGTATTTCAACATTTAAAACATACAAACAGTTATGTATTTTTAGCTAAAAGATGTAAAATAGTTACAAATCTTTTCTTTTATTAAGATATGTGTATCAATGCATTTTTATCGATGATTTTATCGGTGATTTCCCTAAACCTACACCTCACATCTTATAACGAATAGGCATTTTTATCATTGTAAAGCAACCTCAATATTAACCAAGCTTAACCTACCTCCAAACCTAAATCTACCCATTTCATTGCGAATAAAAAAAGATATCAAATGTAATTGACAGAAATATGCATAAAAAATATGTATATAGTTGCTAAAGGCACTCCTCTCTACACCTAACCATAAGTTTACATCTGTACAGTATAAGAAAAACATGACAAACAGAAATGTTTACAAAAATATCAAAAAAGCACAAAAAGTAACACAAATGATGATGTGTTTACAGTATTGTGTGACGCTTTGCAAATAACAAGATTCGGGAGGGAGCGATGGACTTACATAATTAAATCTACATTTTGCAGAACCACATTTTACGTTAAAAATACATTCTACCATGAGGTCAAGTTGGCTCTTATCAGGCTGACAGCCAATGGTGTGAGTTTTGGGCGGAGCCAATAATTGTCTGACCAATAAAAGCTGTTTGAAAATCATTCATTTGTTTTTTCTTTGTTTTTGAAAAGTTTCACATATAAAAATGATCTCATCTAAAACACTTTATTTATCGTGCCATGCCAGTAGATGGTGATGTCACTTTGTAAAGACATATATTATATTATATTTTATTTGAATTATATTCTTATTTATTGAATTATAATCTTATATATTATTTAAATATATAAGTATAATTAATTGTCTAATTTGGTGCCAGTTATCAGCATTTTGTTGCACATGCATAATTTTTAATTTCAGATAAACCCAGCTTTTGTGGGTCAGCTCTGGGTCAGAACATGCACAGATGAACTGCAGGGCTTGTTCTGTTTCCTACCATAAGCTCTGCTGAGTTTCTGAAGATTGGCATCCCATACTACTTCAATCTGAGACAAATAAATGTGTTTGAGTTTTGGCTGGTGTAGTTGTTTGGTAGCTGTTTAATTGTTTGTGTCCATGTTATTTGAGTTTGATCTGAAAGTGTGTTTTTCTTGAAGTGATGAGCGTTTGAGAGGCTTCAGGGCAGCACTGTGGTGTTTGTTTGCTCTCTGGTAAACGTGGAGGAACACAGAAAGACTGAAAGGTGATTTCTGAGATAAATTTTAGCATGTAATGATTCAGACACCTGGTTCTGACTGTGTCTAACTCCTTCTCTACCGCCGGTCTGATTTCTTCCAGACCACAGAGGCGTAATTTAATGCAACTCCTGTAAAAGAAAAACACTGAAAATTACCACTTCTATTTAAACCTCGCCCTGCCCTGCACTGTCTTCACATCCTTCAATAAGAAAACCTTCTCACTATACAGAAAGTGAGTTAATACGATCTGAAGAGGAAAACTGATCGTTGAGATGCAGTGTCTGGGGTATAGATTGAAATAATCATGGTGATGATGATGATGAGGATGTCCACCTGGTGTTTGTTTGCATTACAAAAACCCAAAATAATACTGAAGCCAATTTAACAAATAATAAATAAAGAGGCAGCATTTTCTCATTCATACCACAGTAGGTTAATTAAAAAACGGCTCATTACAATGATCATCATTAACGTACAGAGAATTAAAACATACAAGTGTACAAGTTCACTAAGATGCATTTTATGTTGACGATGGATGTTATGAAAGACTCATATTTATGAGTCTTTCATATTTAATATTTCATATTTCATATTTATTACAAATGTTTCTTGAGCAGGACATGATTTCTGAAGGATCATGGGACTGAGGACTGTGATGATGCTGTAATCAGTCACAGTTTAACAGATATTCACACAGAAAAACAGCTGTTTTATATTGCAATAAAATTTCATGATGATGGTTCTTTCATATGAAAAGAGTTTCCTTGGCTTGGACAGAGTGGGACTGGAAGTTGTCAGTGGATCTATGAGGCAACTAGTTGACTCACAAGTGTCTGATTGGAGTCTTATTCACGCGAGACTCCAGCAGAATTAAAGAACACAATATATAGCAACGATGAAAGACAGTGCTGTTTATGTAGAAAGTGCTGATGCAGACGTATCTCAGATTTGATATGGAATGTAGCAGTTTGCCCATTAAATAAAAAAAGAAATAAAAGTCACTGGCTGCCACAAAATGGAAAAACAAGACGCTGTATAAATATCATTGTTCTGTTTCTGAGCGGAGGTTTAATCTCAGCTTTGATAAGGCATGTCAGGAAGGTTTCATATTTCTGTCTGACTGTATAAAGCCAGCCCCAACGTAAGCTTTTCCTGAGATAGTCGCTCAGTAAAAGATGATGGAAGACTGCTAACGTTTGATCCAGGGGTATTTAGAGAGATGATCCTCAGCCGTTAAATGCAATAATTCAACAAAGCACGACGAGAACACGAATAAGAAGTGTGCTGCTCTGTTCAGCTACAGCTCAATCCACATTATAGACAATTCTTCATCTACAGTAATTATTAGGAAAATCGTTACATGTTGGTGCTAGAAAGAAGTGATAGTGAGCAGTGAACGTGTAAACGTAAAGAGAAAGCAGGTCAGACAGGGCCATGGCTCTTGAAGCTGCAACGTGTCCACAGAGCATTGAGAGGGTTTGATATGATGCCAGATGTTCTTCTCTCTCTCTGTCTGTTTCTGAGTAACATGTTGCATATGGAAGAGCTAATGCTTCACAGACTGGCTCATGTGTTCAGGCATGCAGTGGACATATGCACAGATATTCATGTTCTTCTGTCTATAACTGTAAACAATATTTTATAGCAAACTATGGCACAATCTGCAGTGTTTGTGTGCTGATGACCACTGTTTTCATTTTCAGAATATATATATATATATATATGTACAGTTTAGTTTATTTATTTTTTAGTTTGGTGTTTTAGTGCTTCAACTTGAACTGAATGAAAAATAGAAAACCTATGGTAAGTAGTTAAAAATAAAATAAAATAAAATAATATATATATAATTTATTTTCAGAAATGTTCATGCAATGCAAAGTTTTTTTATTATTATTATAAATTCAATTATAACCCTGAGACTATTATAAATAATAAATTAATAAGTAAAAAGTTATTTTTGTTAACTTTTATTCCTTGACTTTCTGAAATGTTGCAGGATAGTGGTTTACTATAATGCACTAATATGAAAATATGTTTTATACTGTAAATTATTAAGCTAATAAACTTAAAATTCACTCAAAAATAAAACATGTGTTATTATTTTCTCACTTAATGACATTCTGCACAAACAAATAAATCAATTAACTTTGAACATTTAGGTCAAAAACAAGTAGATTTTCGTTGTGTGATTCACAAATGTGAGACATTCCATTAGCAGGATCTTTAGTTTAAAACAAAGAAAATAAATGAAGTCATGTTTGAGGTGAAATTTCACTCAAAAATGAAATTTCTGTAATGATTTACTCACTCAATGACTTTTTTTAAATCTGTGAAATACAAAAGAAGATATACGGAAGGACTTCAGGTCCAAAACAAGTGGATTTTGATTGTGTGAACGCAAAAGAGAGAAATTCTACCCAAAAATGACATTTCTGTTATAATTTTCTCACTTTACAGCTTTCTTTTTATTTGTGAAATGCAAAAGACAACACATTGAAGGATGGTGGGATCCAAAACAAGATCGACACTGAGACATCACCTCTTTTGAGCATCACTTCTTTATGGGTCAAAATGGTCTATCTTTCTTTTATGTCAAAAATCATTAGGATATTAAGTAAAGATCATGTTGCTTGAAGATATTTATAGTAGATATGTCCTACTGTAAATATATCTAAACTAATATATCATTATGGATTACTTCTTAGCATATGAGCAACTTTTAAGGGGATTTTCTTAACATTGAGATGTTTTTGCTCCCTCAGATTCCAGATGTTCTAATAGTTGTGTCTCAGACAGATATTGTCCTCTCCTAACAAACCAGACATCAGTGGAGAGATGATTTATTTATTCGGTTAAAAAGCCTGACCCTTATGACTCCAGGGTCACAATTCACCTTCATATAACCAAACTACAAAACCTGATCATCAATGAAATCTAAAGCCTATGAAACGATCCCAGAGATGATCCAGAGATTCACAGCACAGTTCTCTTACAGCCCGACATGTCTCTCAAACCCCTGACACGCTTCTCCTCCATGTTTCAGAATGTCCACGTCGTAACCAGGACTCCAAATAGTTTGACATGTTCGAAGGCGGCCCTTGGTTTTGGCAGAAGGAGGGACTGGCTTTGACTTGAACATGCAGCAGATATCTAGAGCGCTCAGCACCTCCCCAAAAGCCTGCCGTATAAAAGCCAGGGTCACACATTTGTTTAGGCAGTAGGGAGTTTCTGCTAGGGTCTGGATTGGAGTTACACAGACCGGACCCTACGTGTATGATTGAGCACAAAACAGGATTCCCCTTGCCTCAAAGAGTCTACATGTCTAATATTTAGACATGTTCAGCTTTGTGGATATCCGGTTAGGGCTGCTGCTCGCCGCGGCGGTCCTCGTGGTCAGAGGACAAGGAGAGGATGATAGTGAGTATATGATTTTTACTCCTGCTTTTGCACAGATGCTTGGCTGAAGGAGGAGAGCTCCAGGAGGGGATTTTCACTGGGCTTGTTTGCAAGCGACCTGCCATCTAAAAGTTTCGGGAATGACTCGAGGAGGAAAAAACTGCCTTTTTTATCCCCATCTGCATTTTTTTTTACTCCTCTAGAAATGTTAATTCTTTGCATCTCGCGGAATTGCGCTTTGTTTGCTGCGCATGCGCACTGCGTGATGTCCCGAAGCGAAGGATGCGCTGAAGGAAAAACGCGACGCGGATGAGACAAACAGAAAGAGAGAGAACGAGAGAGCTTTTACCGTCACGCATTCTGTTTATGCTCTGTCACACTTTTAAGTCGTTTGATAACTGGATGTAACCGCTTGTCTGTGGATTTACACTGATCCAACACTCGACGTTGTGGCAGTTTCAGCCTGCAAAAAAAATGTTAATTTAAATAGTCTTTTTAGAATTACAAAACGCATTTTGTTTGATAGAGGATACCTCTGGTTTTCATTTCAATTACTCGCGAGCGCTCGGGGCGTAACTGTGTCTTTTGCGCGCCTTTGGCGCCACCACGCGGCGGAAAGTAGTACTGCACGCGTCTAAAACACGGAGGGATGCAGGCCTTTCCTTTATAAAGCCTTGTGCACCACGCCCCATTAGTCCATTTTAGCTTTATGTGGTAAAATATTAATTAAACAAAAACTAAATAGTCAGTATGCGTTGTTATATAGTTTAAAACATTCTGCATATGCAATTATCGTGCCTTCAGACTGCAAAGAGCCGTATTTATTCTATAGAAAGACGCCAAAGTGTGTTTCCTGATTTTTAACATTTAAATCATCAGTGGTATTAAGAATCAAACCTGTGTGTAATTAGCCAGACGCTTGCTTAGGCTGAACTGAATTAGTTTAGTCTTCTTTAGAGAGGATTTTTGCGTGTAAGCTTTTGAAATACAGTGTTTATATGACCGTGGCCCGACTGGACCCCTCGCATCATCCCTGTGTTTGGTTTCAGAGATGAATGTGATTGAGTGTGATGTGTTAATGCAGGTTTGTCGTCCTCACAGTCTCATTCGGTAGCTGTACGTTGGATGGTCAGAATTACAACGACAAGGATGTATGGAAGCCCGAGCCCTGCCAGATCTGCGTCTGCGACAGCGGCACGGTCATGTGCGACGAGGTGATCTGCGAGGATACAACCGACTGTGCCAATCCAGAGATTCCCGACGGAGAATGCTGCCCCATCTGCCTCGACGGTACAGACACGCTCAATCTGGCGCCCTCTAGTGGAAATACCTCTCACTGGCCCCAGGCCCCTGAGGACTTTCTGCCTTCACTCATGCTTTACATGGGACCGAGCGATTATGGATTTGGCTTTTTGTCACTGAAACTGCATTTTTTACAACATTTGCATAATCTCTGAACGCTGTGTAATGCGTATCATATTTTTTACCCTGTGCATTCAAATATGAATATGACTAAATGCATGTTAACTGCTGATCTTTTGAGCACCAGTGGAACTATTAGTGTCTGTTAATGATTTAAAAGAGTAGCTCCCTGTTATCATAGCTCTGAATCAGTCCTCTGAGCTTACATATATGTCTATATGATTTAACTGAGCTGATGTAGCTTCTGAAATATATTTCTATTTTAATCCATAGATGGAGACATTGTGACCGACAGTCCTTTACCTCCAGTTCGTCCTGTTAGTGGGAATTCATTTTGATTTTTTAATGCACCTCATTTTAAAAATGCAACTATAATTGCTTTAAAACAATCCAAAATCTATCTATCTATCTATCTATCTATCTATCTATCTATCTATCTATCTATCTATCTATATATTTTGTATATTATATCCATACTGTATATATTACTTGATTAACTTATTAATACATTGAATTTATTTTTGAGTACTTTTCACACCATATAGATCACACCTGTTGACAATACAATAGTAATATAATTATTATATTTACAACATACACTGATGTAGAGTATCCTGTTATTTTGTTCTATTTTTAGGGTCCAGAAGGTCCCGCTGGAGATCCAGTGAGTACAGTGTTTATTTATGAACAAGCTGTTTATATGTATATGCAATCTAGTATTTCCATCTGTCTAAGTCTGCTACGAAAAAAAAATTAAAATAAAAAGTTAAGATCATACAGTTTGCAGTTGACAAAAAATTGCATTGCTATGAAATTCTGTTGCAAATGGAAATAATTATGAGTGATTTATGGGTCATGGGAGACCGTTAACCTGCTGACATCTAATTGTCCGTCTGACCTTTGACCTTTTAGCGTTTTCTGATGTGATTGGGTTTGTCTTGAAGGGTCTTCCAGGGCCTCCCGGCAGAGACGGTACTCCCGGAGAGAACGGACTCCCTGGACCTCCCGGTCCTCCTGGAACCACTGGCCTCGGTGGCGGAGTAAGCACAGCTTTCAGTTTACAGTATTATCCGTCTTAACTAACATGAAGAGAGAATCCTGTCAAGCTGACCTGAATTCAGAAACATAAATTCTTCTGTACTTCTGCCCCATAGATTATTTCCTTCAGCATTCTAAAAAATAAGACTAAATCAATAGAAAAAAAGTCTGTTTTTCAGTAGTTCAGTACCAGCTGTCGTGAACAGCTCCGATCATGAGGACTGTGGAGGAATGAAAGCAGTCTATGTTAAGGCTTGGACATAGCTTAGATATATGTGACGTGTCACACAGGGGATATCATAGCGTGTGCGTTAGCTAAGAGCTGATTATATTCCCAGGACTGAAAGTAAAACGCTCCTATAGTAGTGAACCATCCTCACTCTCTTCTTCTTGTCATCCCTACAGTCTTTCCTCTCCCAGATGGCTTACGGCAGTGATAAATCCAGCGGCCCCGCTCTCCCCGGACCCCCAGTGAGCCCCTCTCACAGAACAGACACCTGCCCACACAGCAGTTCACAATCTGGACATTCAGCACATTAGTGTCCTATATCTATATAACATGCTTCATATCAGTGATGACATATCAGCCCAGACATTTAATGCACTTTCATTGAACTACACTAAAAAACTTGCATGACATATGAAGTGCTGTAAGTGTTGATATTTTTTCTAACATTATGTTTCCCCACTTTTAGGGCCCCATGGGTGCCCGTGGCCCCCCTGGATCTGCAGGTTCACCTGTACGTCTATTTCGAGTGTTTTCTCTGATACTGCAAAGTGATTCAAAACAAATAAATCAAATAAACGAGCAATTCCAGACAGCTATTCCTTTCATTTCATTCAAATGGACTGATATATAACCATGTTTCTCTGTGTTTGTCCCAGGGCCCTCAGGGATTCACCGGACCCCCAGGCGAGCCCGGAGAGCCCGGTGCTCCAGTGAGTTTCTTCTGCATCCGTTCAGCTTTCATATTTAGTCTCAATATGACATTATGAGAGCATGCTCTTACAAAAGCATGCGTGTTTGTGATTATTGTTCCGCTGGTGATGCTTGCAGGGCCCAATGGGATCTCGCGGCCCCGCCGGTCCTCCAGGGAAGAACGGAGATGATGTGAGTTTTATTTCCCTCGCTGTCTCTGTCCTGTATCACACAGCTGTGAGCGTCTTCTGACCTCTCTCTGCTCTTCTTCAGGGTGAAGCTGGTAAAGCCGGTCGTCCTGGAGAGCGCGGAGCCGCTGGGCCCCAGGTGTGTTTCACTCATGCATGCTCACATCATAAATACACACTAATGAATAGCAGATATCCAGAAATACTTACGAAGCCTGAAGCTACAGTAGAATGAGATTCGGTGCTTGTTCATTGCAAAGAAGCCATTTTAAACAATTCCCATCAGTCAGGTAATCAGAAAGCGTGGAAAGAGACTCAATCAATCATCATAATAATATTCTGTTGTTTCTTTGACAGGGTGCTCGTGGATTCCCAGGAACCCCTGGACTCCCCGGCATCAAGGGACACAGAGTGAGTATTACAGCACGTAACAATACCTTCTGTAGTGGTTTTATATTATAAACGATTCATATTTGTATATATTGTTATTGCATACTATTTAGGTTAATATGTGTTTTAGTATTTTTTTTTTTTTTACATTTTTTGTATGCAATAATGGGGAAAAAATATATAAATATTAATTTTTATTTTTTTAATATTAATATAATGTTTCCTGTTTCCTCTATTGAGGTATAAATTATTATTATATAATATGTATAACTATTAGTACACTATTTTATATTATGTTAAAATAATTTATGCATTTTACATTATATTTTACATTTTAATATTATTTTTTATTTTATATCACTTGATTCATGTATTTTACATGTTCTTACATTTTACAAATCGTGTGTTTTTAGCTATTCATGAATTATATTTTATTATTTTTATTTTTTTGTATGGTATTGTTTGTTTGTTTTTTTGCTCAGTGTACAATACTATATCAATATATTTAATTTAGCATTTTATAAAATGTTGTATGCATTTTTTTTTTAAATTAATATTAGCCTTTTTTTCATATCGTGTGCCAAATACTGCTTGGAAAAAGTATAGGTCTATATAGATGTATTTGTAGCAGTGGTGTAATGTTCCTCTCTCCTCTCTCAGGGTTTCTCTGGTCTAGATGGATCTAAGGGAGACACCGGACCTGCTGGACCTAAGGTGAGACGTCCCATCTCTCTCATACACACAGATATCATTCTTCACAGATGTGACAGATCTCTAGTGCTGTTTCTGTGCTGATGGTGTCTGTCTCTGATCTCAGGGAGAGCCTGGTGTTCCTGGAGAGAGCGGCATTGCTGGAGCCATGGTGAGTGAGTCTGGATGGGCTTTAAAGTCTGTGCAAACTATTCAAAACCATGTCAATCTTCTCACGCTGTCTGCTTGTTTCAGGGTCCTCGTGGTTTGCCCGGTGAGAGAGGTCGTCCTGGTCCTCCTGGTCCTTCTGTAAGTCTCACATCCATGCCTTGTAGTTTCTAAACCCCTGCTTATCTTCATCTAGTGGACTAGAAACTAGAACACACCCTCTATTCTCAACAGCCAGTTAATACGAGGCTGATTTTTTACAATAATGCCGTTCAGTTAATTCAATGCAACTCTTACCTGATTCACCAGAAGCAGACATGTATAAATGAGAACCTAGCACGTAGATGAAGACGAGATGCTGTCTTGTTCAGATATATTGTGATTGTGATGTTGTTCTTGTTTTCTGCAGGGTGCACGTGGTAATGATGGAAACACAGGTGCTGCTGGACCTCCTGTAAGTCTCAGAAAAGCCATATCCTCATAATACAGCGCTTATCCTAACAATCTATTGCAAATTATACACACTCTTAAAAACAGAGATGCTATAGAAGAGTCAGTCAAAGGTTCTATAAAGAACCATCTTTATATAATCTGAAGAACTGTCTTTCACCGCAAGAAGCTCTTGTGAAAGAGAAAGGTTCTTCAGATGTCTTTATGGAACCATTTCGACAAAAAGGCATTGTGAAGCAGCTTTATTTTTAACACTTGAGTTGATTCTAAAAAAAAGCTGTTTTAAAGTGAAGTAAAAAGTTTTTAAAGCTAATTGTGAGGATTATTAGTTTTTACAGCGTGACTCTGATGAAGCTATAGTTTCTAGTACGATGAGTCTTATTCTCCAGCCTTGAGCTGATCTTTTTAAACCCGCTTACTGTAATGGACTATGTTCTATATTATTTGTGTTGCTTATTTTTGTTTACCATTATGCATGTTGTTGTAACACGTTTGGTTGGGAAAAGCGTATGATGATTAAAATTGATTGTTATTATTATTATTCTGAAGCTCTTGTTATGTCTTTCCTCTGTTAGGGACCCACTGGCCCCGCTGGTGCTCCTGGATTCCCTGGCGGTGCTGGTGCTAAGGTACACACACTATTATAAATTATTATTATAATTTTACGCTCACTAGTGCAGTTAACATGTCTATAAAGTATAATATACTTGAAGTGGCCCTTCTGTAAATCCTCTGACAGGCCAGTGGTTTGCTTGGTTTGTCTTCTGCAGGGAGAAACCGGCCCCGCTGGAGGTCGTGGTTCAGAGGGACCCCAGGGAGCCCGCGGAGAGCCGGGTAACCCTGGACCTGCTGGAGCTGCTGGTCCTGCTGTGAGTGTTCACCAGAACTCCAACCACCCAGCGCTTTATTTACTAGAAAACTGCATTTCACGTTTCCCTTGGATGGCAGAAACAGGATAGAGTCATTAGAAATGCTGGAAATACAAATACACCCAAAATATTTACCCAAAATAGACTACAAGACATGAATACATTAATATGGTTTTCTGCAAAGTAGCTTCAACAGCCTGTGTTATGAAAAGCACTATGGACATAAATAGCTGAGTTAATTTAGGAGTTAAAAGAAGCAAGGTAGCTTAAGATTGATTTTAGTGGATAAAAATGCACTTAATCAAAACTAATTTAATAAGTTATTTTAATTGGTGCATGGAGAAAAATAATGAAAGTAACTGATTTTTCTTCTTGCGCAGGGAGCTCCTGGTTCTGATGGTTCTGTTGGTGCTAAAGGATCTCCTGTAAGTACTGTACATCTCGCAGCAGTCTGTTTTTGGGCCGGTTGTAGCCACAGCGGGCTCTGGTGTGATGGTTTGGTGGTGTTTTGTAGGGTGCTGCTGGTATTGCTGGTGCTCCTGGTTTCCCAGGAACTCGTGGACCTGCTGGACCCTCTGGCCCCTCTGGAGCCCCTGGCCCCAAGGGAAACAATGTGTGTAAACTGCATTTTATTACGATGCATGCATGAGAAGTGTAGTAATGTGCCACTGCTTCCAGGACACCAATTTTGCAGTCTTTAGTTGATTTGAACTTTGATTGCAGCAGGTGTGATGTGATAATACAAATACAATGAGCAACTTACAACTGTACCTTAATAAGATAGATCACGCAAATACAAAATACAAAAATACAATGAAAAAAGTAAGAAATTCATACGGGTGTAAATAAATTATGGTATTGGTAACACTTTACTTAAAGCTTTTATGCATAATGCATTATAAATGTTCTTAGAGGATGCAGTGCATTATTTATAATGTGCATTGTAAACCATTTTAATCACATTTAAAATAGTGTAGTAATGCATTGATAAATGTTATAACCCTGCTCACAATTATTCAAGAGATTGTACAAGGCATTACAAAACTACTTTTTATAATGCATGATAGATAAATTATGCTTAAGTGCTACCTAATTTTTGGGTGAGCATATGCCTTGCATTTGCATTAGATACAAAAGATTCTAAGAATCTCAAATTCATAAATTACAGATTGTTCATTTTGATCAAACCTATTCCTCACTGTTTTATTCGATACAGAAGACTCTGAAGAGTGAAGCATAATGGACTGAGAAATGTAATGCTCTTTTATTTCCAGGGTGATCCTGGAGCCCAAGGCCCTAAGGGAGATGCGGGTCCTAAGGGAGAACCTGTAAGTCTGTGAGATGACGTCCTGATGTTCTCAGAGAGCTCTGCTGTGATAGTAATAGCTGCTGTTCTCTGTCCCAGGGCCCCGTTGGACCCCAGGGTCTGTCCGGACCCTCTGGTGAAGAAGGCAAGCGAGGAGCTCGTGGTGAGCCCGGCGGAGCTGGACCTGTCGGACCTCCCGGAGGCCGTGTAGGTGAAACTCATCTGTTTGATTCAGGCATGCTTCAGTGTTCGCTTGTCTCTCATATTTGTGTTTTTCTTTCAAAAGGGTGCCCCTGGCAATCGTGGTCTTCCTGGAAGTGATGGAGCTCCTGGACCCGGGGTAAGATTACTGAGCCCTCAGCAAAATACAGACCCCAAATCTGTTTAGTCTGGTAACTTATAAATGTGCTTGTGAAGTTAGGAATCACTGAGACTGCATTCACTTGATCCAAAAATACAGTAAAAAACAGTAATATTGTGAAATATTGTTACAGTGTTTTATATTTCAATCACTACTGCAGTCTTGATCCTACAGAAATCTTTCTAATATGCTGCACAGAAACTCTTCTTATTTTAATCAGCGTTGAAAATAGTTGAATGCTTTTTTTTGGAAACCAAGATACGTTTAAGATTTAATGGATTTAAACGAAAAATAATAAATAAATAAAAAGAAGAAATTAATGTTTTTCTTCGGCAGCTATACATCGAAGTGATTACAAGTGACATTTAAACTCTTACCAAAGATTTCTGTTTCAAATAAATACTGTTTATTAGATTGTTCTATTCATCAAAGCATCCTGAAAAAAAGCAGCAAAATATTAAGCAAAAATATATACATATATCTTTTCAAATTGAAAAGTTGTAATATTATGTCAGTATTACTTTTTTTACTCTATTTGAAGACAATATTTGACCTATTTTCCTAAACTTATAAATAAAATGATTAATGTAATTATTTACTTAATGATTTATAGATCCGTTTTTGTTTTGTTTATGTATTATATGTCAATGCTTCAGCAATACTGTGCAAGTAACGCCAATAAAGCCTAAATTGGATTGAGCTGAATCGAATCAAATTTAATCGAATAGAACTGAATTAAAGTGAATAGAAGTGAATCATTTGAATCTAATCTAACCTAATTCTTTTTAAACTACAATAAATCTTAACGATTTTAAATATTTGAGCAGTAGTATATGTAAAAAATACATATTACATTGTTACTGAGCCAGGTCTACATATCTCTGAAGGATACTGTAAATGTTCTTCTTACAGTGTAGTTTAACTCATATTGTATTTATTAAATAGAAACAGTTTAATATATCCATATATCACTGAGTCTGAGTGTTGAATGTTCTTCAGTGCACTGAGAAGGAGCTGTCCAGGGTCCTGCAGAGCGCTTCTGCTGCTGAATAACTAAAGCTGGCCCTTTAATTACATTTCAGGGGGGCCCTGGAGAGCGCGGAGCCAACGGAGCGATGGGACCTCAAGGAGCCACCGGAGAGTCTGGTCGCCCAGGAGAGCCAGGAATGCCTGGATCCAAGGTGAGATATAACTTAAAGCTTTGTAGAAACATATTAGCAGAGAAAAGTGTCAGTATTTCATACAGTATATGACCTGATGACTGTTGTAGGGTATGACCGGTGCTCCTGGAAGCCCTGGACCTGACGGCAAAGCTGGACCCTCTGTAAGTCCAATATTTATAATATTTAAATTTCACCTCCTTGTTTTCGTTTGTTTTCAATATAAAACTCAATATTGTGTGCATGAATCTCTCTGACCCATAGGGTGCACCTGGACAAGACGGCCGTCCTGGACCCCCTGGACCTGCTGGATCTCGTGGAGCTCCTGGAGTGATGGGATTCCCTGGACCAAAGGGAACTGATGTGAGTTACTCATGAACGATATACTGTATGTGTGTCTCTGGAGCACAGCAGCAGTCATAAGAGCACAGGGATATTTGTAGAAATAGATAACAATATGAGTCAAATTATACATATTTACTTTATGCCAATTATCATTTGGATATTAAGTATGAAGTTCTATGAAGATATTATGCCAATTTCCTACCATAAATATACCAAAACCTCATTTCTGATTAGTAATATACATTGCTAAGAACTTCATTTGGACAATTTTAGAGGAGTTTTTCTCAATATATTGATTTTTTGGCTCCCTCAGATTACAGATTTCTAATAGTTGTATCTCAGACAGATATTGTCAAATGATTACTCACCATTAATATATGTAATATATGTGTGCACTGTGTGTATTTATTATGTATATAACACACACACATATTGTATATATTTAAATAAAAAATAGATGTATTAACATGCATATAGCATATATATATAATTATTATGTTAAATGATAAATATCAGATATAATATAATATTTAAAAAATCAGCATCTGTACTAAAATTGCATTTTTATAAAACAGAGGTGTTTTTTCTTACAGTATTAGACTATATGATCCATAAATGCCTGATGGAGCAAATAAAAAAAAAAAGTTATATCTTTTAAATTTTCAAAAGTGTTTTCTGACTGTTGTTTCTTATATCAAGCTTTATGAGGTTTGCTTCTTTGATTTGCACACTTTTCAGTGTGATTTCTGACTCGTGTGCTGTGTTTCTCTCAGGGTGAAGCTGGTAAACCTGGTGAGAGAGGAGTCGCTGGACCTCCTGGTGCTTTGGTACGTTCATTTTAAAGCGGTTTCTGAGTTTAAACAGGAAGTTACCTCAAGACGTTTGCTTGAACGCTGTGTGTTTCTGCAGGGCGCTCCTGGCAAGGACGGAGATATTGGTGCTCCTGGAGCTCCTGGACCTGCTGTATGTGTGTTTCAACCTCTCAGAGTTTAATTCGGTCCGGATCTGCTTTACTGTGCTCTGATTTGTCCCGCTCTGTGGTGTTTTAGGGCCCATCTGGAGAGAAGGGAGAGCAGGGACCCGCCGGTTCTCCTGGATTCCAGGTGCGCTTCACATCTTCACACATTTGAGATCTGATTAGCATCTGATTATCGTTGGATGGAAGTTAAACCATCTCTATTTATTCTGTCACAGGGTCTGCCAGGAACACAGGGAGCCACCGGAGAGACAGGCAAACCTGGTGATCAGGTGCGTGTGGATGACATATTTTCATCTCCTGTAATATAATATAAGTTCATGTTAAGTAAATAAACATGTTGTAAACACAATATGAGACCCTGGAGCACAGCAGCAGTCGTCAGAGCACAGGTGTATCTGTAGAAATAGATACAATACACTGTATATGTGAAAAAAAAATTGATTTTCCTTTTATGCCGAAAACCATTAGGATATTAAGTAAAGATCATGTTACATGAAGATTTATTGTAAATATCCTACTGTAAATATATCCAAACTTCATTTTTGATTAGTAATATGCCTTGCTAAGAACTTCATTTAGATAACTTCAATCGTGTTCTCTTATTATCAATGGAAAGCTTCTTTATTCAGCTTTCAGATGATGCATTAATCCTGCGAAAAGTTTTATGACTGGTTTTGTGGTCCTGGGTCATACGTGCTGCTCTAAATGCACTGCTGATCTCTACACAGTGTAGTTTTTGGTTCTGTTCGTTCGTATTTATTCTGTTCTCTGTTCAACAGGGTCTTCCGGGTGAAGTTGGTCCTCATGGTCCTCCTGGCTCAAGAGTGAGTTTCTCCTGACTAATAAAAACAAATCAATCCTTAATGGAACGTGATGTTTTACTGTAAACAATGTCCTTGGAGTAAAATGAAATTTGCATTTATGTCTAAAATTTGTTTTAATATGTTTTTAGATTAAAAAAAATTAATGTTTTGAATTATATTTTAATTATATATACTTTTTAAATATTTTTTTGTTAACATGCATTGTTATGGTAAAATTGTTTTTGTCTTTTATCAACTTGGTCTTATTTCAACCACATTAATCATACATTTATATTAACACTTTTCCTACAAATATCCAAAAAGCAAAGCATTAAAGCTAATTCTTAATTTTTTTTTTGGTCAAAAAACACTCTGAACTAGTTTCCCAACTAATAGAAGAGAACTGAAAAGAGTCTGGTTTATTTATTAAAGGCATTTTTAAAAGTGCAAGATATACAATCCAGGCAAACAATTAATTGCTCAATATGACAAAATTTCCCCAATTTCTTATTTAAAAAAAAGCAATAATTGGGAATTTTTTTATTTTAATATTAACATGTGTGGTATTAAATAAAATATATTTCATTTAATTTTATTTTAGTGATTTATCACAGAGAGTGATATTGGTAAATGTCTCACACAGGGTGACAGAGGTTTCCCCGGAGAGCGTGGAAGCAATGGACCCACCGGCCCCACCGGTGCTCGAGGGGCCCCTGGTTCCCCTGGTAACGATGGTTCTAAGGTAAGAATCTCAGTTCGATGTCATTGTGTCTCAGGATCGTGATTTGAGAAACGACTGACCTCCGTCTGTGATCATGTGTGTTTAGGGAGAGCCCGGAGCCGCCGGGGCCCCTGGTGGTGTAGGGCCCGCTGGACTGCAGGGAATGCCTGGAGAGCGCGGTGCCGGTGGCATGCCTGGAGCCAGAGGAGACAGAGTAAGACGCAATACATTCTTGTTCTCCCTCTTTTAACAGTTTTAACCCTGGTGAAAAATACTTTCAAATAAGTGTGCTTCTTTGTCACAAGGGTAGCAAATGGAAGTGATGCTGTGGTGCTGACAATGTCATATCCTCTTTAGGGTGATGGTGGACCCAAGGGCCCTGATGGAGCTGCTGGTAAGGATGGTCTGCGTGGAATGACCGGCCCTATTGGATCTTCTGGACCTTCTGGTGCCCCTGGTGAGAAGGTAAAAAGATCACCAGCACTGAAACATATCCATGCTGTACCTGAACTATTTTCCAGCTCTAAATCGTTATTTCCTGATTGTTTTAGGGAGAGCCCGGTGCTGTTGGACCCCCAGGAGTGACCGGTGCTCGTGGAGGCCCTGTAAGTTAACAGCACCCCACCAAACATGAACATAAAGACCAAAAATAACGCAAGATTGCATGAGATTGCAGATTTGTAATTAACATGAGACTGCACACAAGTACACAATAACTCCACTGAACCAAAAAAATAATAATTTAAAGAAATACATAATGCAAGCAAGAAGGCAAAGTTTTGGGTAACACTTTATTTTAATGCATATTACTAGAATATTAGCCATTTATTAGTAGTAATTAAGTTCATGCCTTATTCTACATTCCTAATCGTACCCAATACTTTAACCTAACAACTAATTTACTAACTATTAATAAGCAGCGATTTAGTAATTTATTGTGAAATAAGTCGTTAATAGCGTATAAGTGTTCCCTATTCTAAAGTGTTTCCATACTTTATTGTTAAATACATTTCTATTAAGGAATTGCTAATTACTCTTACTAAATACAAAGTACACCTTGAAATGTTAAATATTTTTTTACAGAGCGCTGTTATTATTGGAAGACTGCAGTTGAATTATATTCGAGTTCTTTAATGTGTGTGTGTGTGTGTTGTCAGGGCGAGCGTGGAGAGGTCGGTCCTCCTGGACCTGCTGGTTTCGCTGGACCTCCTGTGAGTATAACAGTCTCATGTCGGGCAGTTCTCATCCTCTGGTGCTGACCAGCACTGAGCTGAAGCTCCTCTGTTCTCGATGCAGGGTGCTAACGGACAGCCCGGTGCTAAGGGAGAGACCGGTGACTCTGGACCCAAGGGTGATGCTGGAGCTCCTGGACCCGCTGGCCCCGTCGGAGCCGCCGGCCCTCAGGTGAAGTTATATCTATACTGCTCTGCTGTACATACAGTAGAAATATATCCTTCACTGACTGTCTGTCGTTTTCTTTGACAGGGACCTGCTGGTGCTACTGGAGCTAAAGGTGCTCGCGGTGGTGCTGGACCTCCTGTAAGAGCCAATACTATCACTTATTCAATACAAAACTAAAAATATAATACATATATATACAGTTTTTTTTAATAAGTTTTTATTTATTTTTTTGTACTTTATTTTAATTTTAGGTTAAGTTTATTTTTTTATTAATATGTCTTGTATAGTTTATATTAACTTTTATATTATCATTACGTTATGGAAATGAGAAATGCTCCTTTGGCAAATAGCTGAAATAAAATAAATTTAAAGATTTTAAATATTAATTTCAGTTAATGTGTAATGTAATTGTCATTGCATATTGAAATTAAGTCATTGCATATTGCACACACACACACACAGTAATATTTTTAAATATGCAGCAATATTTTTGGTGCCGATGTATATTCACTGTCCAGTATAATATCTGAGTGTTTGTTTATTGACAGGGTGCTACTGGATTCCCTGGAGCTGCTGGACGAGTCGGACCTCCAGGTCCTTCTGTGAGTCATCTTCATTTCAAAACAGCTCTAAAGCATTAAAAAAAAAAATGTAATTCATTAATAAAAATCTAATTAAAATAAATAACAATCAAAGCACTAAAAATATTAAATGTTTATTCGTTAACCTTAATGGACAATTTTAAAGTAGAAAAACTCAAAAGGTAATTATTTGTTAAATCAGTTTCCACTCAGAAATTGTATCTCTCATGAATTAACTTCTACATGTTCATCTATACATAGATTAATTTTTTCAGACTCCCGATTAGTCGATTTCATTTTAAGCAATGTTTGTTAGCTTTTACTCTACTAAAGAGACACCTAGTGGTGAAGAATTTACATTTTCATTCAGACCGGGGAATATGCTAATGTTTCACTTTAATGTCAAGGTGAAACAGCTCGGGATTCGTTTTTAAAATGATTCATTATAGTGATTCAGAGTCGACTCTTTCTTTTGAGAAATGATCACTTTATTCACAATAACTATGCAACATGTTTTCATTCACTTAAAGCTGTGTTACACATTGCATGGAAGATCATTTCCAGAAACACTTAACAGGGACAGTTTAACTAAATAAATGATTAGATATTATATTAAATGTTAACTCAAAATAAATTAAAATAAATGTAAAATGTAGTTTCAGTCTGAACAGTTAACTTCATTGCGTTTCTTCTGTGTTGCTCAGGGTGTTGCTGGACCCCCAGGCCCAACCGGTGCTGCAGGTAAAGAAGGACAGAGAGGAGCCCGTGGTGAGCGAGGCCCCGCAGGTCGCCCTGGTGAGGCCGGTGCCGCTGGACCCGCAGGACCCTCCGGAGAGAAGGGTAGCGTTGGTCCCGATGGCCCTGCCGTAAGTTATCAAGGCACAAACGTCTCTGCATCAGCTCAGAAACACGAGAGTGATACTCACTGAGCTCTTTCTGGTGTTTAGGGCCCCGCTGGTTCTCCTGGACCTCCTGGTGTTATTGGATCTCGTGGTATTGTTGGTCTTCCCGGACAAAGAGGAGAGAGAGGATTCGGTGGTCTTCCCGGACCTTCTGTAAGTCATTTCATTCATATTTGCTGTTTTAAAATAGATTACAGTTACATTTATTTTAGGTTACACTTTATTTTAAGGTTAAAATTAGGGTTTGGCTAAGGAAAACTGTAATTTAACTGTAATGTGATTTATTGTTATTATACTAGTAAGTACATGTAACGTGTAACAAGTGTTGCCTTAACTAGTTGCTCCCCTTTAGTACACTTTCTTTAGTTCACCTTCTTCTCAACACTTCTTCCTCTCTTCAGGGAGAGCCAGGTAAGCAGGGGCCCACTGGGCCTTTGGGAGAGCGTGGGCCCCCTGGACCCATGGGCCCTCCTGGACTGGGTGGAGCTCCTGGTGAAGCTGGTCGCGAGGTGAGTGAACTCCACCAGTCTTGAGAGGTTTTTTTAACTAAAACCGGCTGCCTTCTGTTTAGCATGATGGAGTCATTTCTGTTACTCGTCTCTGCAGGGTAACACCGGACATGATGGTGCTCCTGGCCGTGACGGTCCTCCTGGACCAAAGGTGAGCACAGTCCAGGCATTACATCGAAATAAATATTGTTAAAACTGATAAATAGTAGTCATTATCACCCTGTCTGTGTGCTTTTATTATGATATATGTAATAAATGAATGCATGTTCTGTAAATATGTTAGAAGTCCTGTCAGTGTGAAAGAGCACTTCTCTGAAATTCTGTGTTTTCTGTAGGGAGACCGTGGTGAGACAGGCAACTCTGGCTCTCCTGGGGCCCCTGGTGCTCCCGGAGCTCCTGGCCCCGTGGGTCCATCAGGCAAGACTGGAGATCGTGGAGAGGCTGTGAGTTTCCATACACACATACATTCACAAAAATAGAGCAGAAACCTTGAAATCAAAAGGCTCTGTTTGCATTTTTAAAGCGAACAGTTAAAGGTGCCATAGAATAAAAAAACTTAATTTACTTTGGCATGGTTGAATAATAACAGTTCAGTACATCTACAAGCGGATACCGGAACAATTCAATTCAAAGTTGCTAGTTTGCTCTGCCCATTTTACCACTGACGTTTTTTCTAACCTCGGACAATATGAAGCAAGCTTTGCTCAGCGTTTGACACTGAAGAAGGGAAATTCCAACTATATTGCCATTGCAACCCCCACTGCAAGCAGTAC